>CAMPDV010001774.1:0-100403 GCA_946699065.1 Loxodes magnus
TAAGAAATAGAAAATGAAGCCATTTTTTTCTAGAAAAAAGAGTACAAATAAGTTTAAGCAAATAAAAAAGGTTCACTAACAAATAGTTACAAATTTTAGTATGAATTAAAAGTGAAAATAAAATGTAAGAAATAGAAAATGAAGCCATTTTTTTCTAGAAAAAAGAGTACAAATAAGTTTAAGCAAATAAAAAAGGTTCACTAACAAATAGTTACAAATTTTAGTATGAATTAAAAGTGAAAATAAAATGTAAGAAATAGAAAATGAAGCCATTTTTTTCTAGAAAAAAGAGTACAAATAAGTTTAAGCAAATAAAAAAGGTTCACTAACAAATAGTTACAAATTTTAGTATGAATTAAAAGTGAAAATAAAATGTAAGAAATAGAAAATGAAGCCATTTTTTTCTAGAAAAAAGAGTACAAATAAGTTTAAGCAAATAAAAAAGGTTCACTAACAAATAGTTACAAATTTTAGTATGAATTAAAAGTGAAAATAAAATGTAAGAAATAGAAAATGAAGCCATTTTTTTCTAGAAAAAAGAGTACAAATAAGTTTAAGCAAATAAAAAAGGTTCACTAACAAATAGTTACAAATTTTAGTATGAATTAAAAGTGAAAATAAAATGTAAGAAATAGAAAATGAAGCCATTTTTTTCTAGAAAAAAGAGTACAAATAAGTTTAAGCAAATAAAAAAGGTTCACTAACAAATAGTTACAAATTTTAGTATGAATTAAAAGTGAAAATAAAATGTAAGAAATAGAAAATGAAGCCATTTTTTTCTAGAAAAAAGAGTACAAATAAGTTTAAGCAAATAAAAAAGGGGACATTCAGATCACAGTGAAAATTTTAACAATTACAACCATTACAGTTACTATGAGAAATTATTATTATATGTATCCATATTCTTATCATAGTTAGAGTTCATATGGAAGTCATGTAGGTAATAGAGATTATTACTATTGGAATGGTTATTATTGGAATCCATACTATTACAATAGCAATTATTATGTATATGATAATGGTTATAATAATAGAAATGGAAATTCTTAAAGTTCAGGAGCATATTACAACTAAAACGATGCTAACTATAGGAATTATTATGGAAATAATTATTATACTTGATGCAGAAGAAGAACAAGAAGAGTAAGGCTGAATGACATTTATTTTAATGATTTTAATTATAAAACATTTTATTAATTTTTATAAATCACATAAAAAAGGTTGTAAAATATAAATAAACGTATATAAACATATTTTATAAGCAGAAAAAACCACTTTTTAATAGTAGAACTGAAAAAAAAACCTCTATGCATATGAATAAGTATGAGGAAGAAGAAGAATAATAAAGATGATTGCTTAATAAATATAATCTATTATTAGATTTTTTATAATTTTGTTTTATTTTTTTTATTTATGCCGTTTTTTATGTATAAAAGATAAACATAACTCGCGTTTATTTTACAAGTTATTTTTTATTTTAATTTATATTACTTCTAAATAGTTTTTTATTTTTTTTTATCTTGAATGAGAATTTTTTAATTTTTATAATTTTTTTAATAAAATTTTAAACTTTTTTTAACTTATATATTTGCTTGATTGTATTAATCTTTAAATGGAAATGTTTTGAAGATTTACTGCATAGAAAAGTTCAACATTTTTACGTATTAGATTAGTTTTAACATCATATCGAGCGTCAAGTCTAGTGATTAGTTTTATTAAATTTATGTTTTGTATGATGTATTTTTTTTTATCTCTAATTTTTTAAATTTATGATCTTTTGCGTTTTTTATATTTTTAATCAAACTCTTACTGCAATAATCTTTTAATTTAAAGTTATAAAAATTTAGGTTTTAATAGATGATAATTACTTTATTAGCGATTTCGTTTTTTATTTTTTCTTTATTTTTCTTTATTTTTCTTTATTTTTTTCAACGGTTAAGTAAACTTAAGGTTGAATTGTATATTTTTTAAAAATACAAATTTATGTTGCGATGAACTTTTATAAATACATATATAAATAAATTTGATATAGAGCGCGTAGCACTCTCGTTGGAGCGCAGCTCTTTAAAAAAAAATGTTTCATACTGACAAGAATTTTTGTTACTGATAAAATTATCTGATACTGATAAACCTTGTTCAATACTGGTTTAATTATTCAGTACTGATAAAAATATTTAATACTGATGTAATTATTCAGTACTGATAAAAATATTTAATACTGATGTAATTTTAGAATACTCGTAATCTTTAATTTTTGCTGGAGGTCCAAGGACATGACAGGATTGTGTCTCATTGCATCACCAAAGCAGATGACGACATGTGTCAATTATGGGTACTTAAATTCCCTGGCTCTGATGAAGCTCGCAATATTATTTCTTTTTAATTCCAGAATTAAAAGTAAACGAAGCCAAGCCAAGCCAAGCCAGTTTCGAAGGTCTAAGAATCTTATGTCTCGAGGTCAAACCAAAGCAGATGAAGAAATAAAGTCGATTATGGGTACTTAACTTCCCCAACCTCTGATGAAGATGACCTTGTTGTTCACCTTCGAACAACTATGGCGGTTTTAAAAAATAATATAATATAATATAATAATAATTAATTAAAGTGATACCACCTTTCATTAGGATCATCACTGATATAATGTTTATAAATGTTAAAAAAAAGTAGTCTGGATATATTCTTCATAGTCTTCTTCTGATTTATGCTTCATTATTACATTTCGACTATTACTTTTTTCTCCAGGTTTTATTATAGGGATTTGGTTAAAATCTAGTTCTTTTCCAATTATTTACTAGGGTCTAAATCATATATTTTTTTCAGGACCGATTTACTAATTTTTTACGTTTGTTATCTTAAGTCTATAAATTTTACCCTCTTGAGTAACATACAATCTGCTTAATTTGTTCAGTGTTTTTTAAATTCTTTTATTCTCTTCATTTTGTTTATTTTAATATTTCCAGCATTATCTTACAAAATGACCAGGTTTTCTGCAGAACCAGCATTTAGGTTTTTCCTTCATTCTATTTCTTTTTGCTGGTTGAATTGCTGGCTCTATATCCATAGGATCGTTGTTGAGAGATTTTTTAGAAACAGACTCTCAGTAATCTCAGCGAATTAGTTTAATTTTTCTTCTGTCTGCTTGATTCTCTAGTTAAATTCTAATGACTAAGGATGATTGCTGAGTTCAGTCTTGTAGTTACTATTTTCTTATCTTAGCGTGTTCACGTTATTGATCAGGCATTAGATTTATTCTTTCAGTGAATTAAGTTGTATGCAAAGTTCGTTATTATCATTTTGCATTTTTTAGAGGTTTTCAAAAATTATTTTCTGAGAATCTAATAAATCTTAGGAAGAAGAGTAGGTTAGTTAAAGCTAAGACGTGGTTAGAGATGATGCTTCAGGTTTTCTCTCCTACTCTGAGGAGGTGGTAAAAAAACCTTTCTTGAAGCCAGCCATTTTTTGTAATTATAATAATTTTATTATAAAATGATCACGGTAAAGTAATAATAGAATGATTTAAAATTTCTAAGAATATAAATATCTGTCATATAAAGTATCTTTAATTAAGCAATTAGCTTAATAATATAATGAATAAATAGTTTTAAAATTTTAATATCTTTTAATTTGAATTCTTAATTATTTATCTAATGAATAAATTAATTGTTCAAGTATTAGATAATTCATCATATTAGAAAAATGCAGACATAAGATAAAGAAACTGTAATCTAGAAATAAATTGTTTACATTATTTTCAATACACTTTTAATATAAAACAACTTATTCTTATTTTAAATCAAGTTAACTATTATTTTTAAGTTTACAAGTTACTTAATAATCATAACTTTTTCAATCACAATATAAATAGATTAAAATATAATCTAATTATTAATCTTTAAAACTATTTTCAAAGTTTTTAAGTTCATTTATTTATGCAGCTTTATTTTTCTATAGCTTTAATGAGATAAATATTTATTCTTTTTATTATGAAAGTAAATATAGTAATTCTACAGTTTCTATTTTCTTCTTTTCATCTCTTAAAATTAAAAAATGTAATGTTATAACTTTATATATAACTTCAATGAATCTAATCTATTTTCTAAGTTTATTATTAATAATTTTCTCGTTCATTTTATAAATAATTAAAGATTAACTGCTAAACTTGTTTTATTTAGAAATATTAAAATCATACCTTCTAATTTAAAACTCATAGTAAATAGCTTTTATTTCTTAATAGATTATGCTTTTAATTATTTAAGATATTTTATCTTTTATTATTTGTAACAAAAATTAGAGTTAATTTTTTCATTTTTTGATTAATTAATTAATTTAATATATTTAATGTAGAAGAAATCACTTTTTCGAAATCTAATCAAGTTAACTTACTCACATGAACCATTTTTTTAATTTTTATTATGTTCGTAAAGTTCAAGTATCGTTTTTTCATTTATCAACTCTTCTCCGATTCTTGTTTAGCTTTTTTGTTGTTCTTCTTTCGGATCCAATTGTTTATTTGTTCTTGATCCTGCAATTTAAATTCTTTTTTAGTAAAATTCAGTAAACAATTTTTTTTTGGTCTTCATCAGTTTATTTTTTTAGCAGCGGTGAAATGTTAGTTTATATAGAGTTGATCATAATTTATAATTTTTCCCAGTATTTTTATCAGAAAAATTTCATATTAAGTACAAATAGTTGACACGTTCGAAGATGTTTAAATGTATCTTTTCTTATGCAAGGATAGAGCACTTTTTCCACAGGATAATGACGTTTATATAAATCATATTGAAATTTATAAGATTAAGTGCGCACTTAAATATTTAAATTATTTCTTTCCTGTATTTCTTGCTAAATTTACTATAATTTATAGAAGGAAATTTCTAAAGTCCTTCAAGTTACTCTCTGAATATCAATGCAGTGGACTTGTCTCAAAGATGTAGAATTACTTCTTAATAAATTTTGTTTCTTTAATAATAATTTTTTAACTTTACAACCTTAAATTTAAATATAGATTGTTTTAAATACCTAAAAAGTTTAGTTCTTAAAATTTTAGCATATATTTAAAATTTTATCCTCATTTCTCTCACTCTCTTCATAACAGCAATTTATTTTATTCTTCTTACATATTATTTATAACTTAAACTAATCTAACCCTCTAAATCTTTTAAATATTCATATATTCTATAATATTTTAAATCATTTACCTCCTAATCAGAAATATTGATAACTAGTTTCGATCTAATAAATTCCTATAGAATTGTATACATACTATTAAATATCTCTTTTTATTTAAATAGTAAAGATTAATAAATCTATAATTTTAATTTAGCTTCAAATATCAGCTCAATATCAAATAGAGATAATTAAAATTAGTTTCAAAACTATTACTATTTCAAACTAGTTGCTTTTATGCTCTATTCAATTATAATTCTAAACACATACTTATTATTATCCTTATTACCACATTTCTTCAGACATACTTTCTAATTCTAAGTCTAGCTTTTTTTTTACTCTTATTCTAATTTTTGTAAATATTTATAATCTTAACTAAGTAAATATAACTAATGAATTAAATTTTACATCTCCTCAAAAAGAATAAAAATAAACTTAGTATAAAGTTTTCCAATTTATAACTAATACTTATATCAAAAATATTCACAAGAAACTACTTCAAGAAAGGTTAGGAAATTATCTATCTTGACTTATAATAATAATAATATTAATTTTAAGTTTTCCGTTTTAGGGATTTCCAACCCCGTCAGGAATGCAGCAGTTCATGCTCCCTGCTACTAAATATAAAAGTTCGGGTCGCCCAATTTTAGCGAGATTAGGAACTCGGATTTTTCCAAGTTTTCCCTCCTTTAGTTTGCCTTGGTTCCATCTTAATCTTGTATATTGAACCATCTGAATTGCAATATATTCTTTTCATTCTTGCTTCTTCTTTTTTCTTCTTTTGTTGTTCTTTTATCCAATAGTTTCTTTATTTCTATTAGAATTTCTAACACTTCCGATAAAAATGTCATACGCTTTCACATCAGAAGCATTTCTTTTTTATTTTGAATTATTTTCCTTGATTTGTTTGCTCTTTCTAGGCTTCGATTTCCATTTGTATAGCTCCAGTTTCGCTTTACTCTTTCTTAAAAGTTTAGAATTTCTCTTCTACTTTTCCGAGTCTGTTATCCAGTTCAGTCTGCTTCTAAAGCTAATTTTAGGATTCATTAGCCTGACTTTATGAGATATTCCAAAAGGCGTTAAGATCTCTTTCCTAGGTCATAAGTCTTGACTCAATTCCTTCTGCTAGGTCTAGATTTGCCATCAGCATATCATTGTCCTTCTTCAATCTCTTGACCTCTTCCTGGAGGTTCAGTACCACTTTGATGAGCTACTCCATGCTCATCTGGCCAGAAAGGTTGAACTCTGATACCTCCTGGTGGAAAACAGACTTCATCTGTTTCCTCGGTTTCTCGCTTGAGATTGGAGTTTCCGTGTGTATATTCTTCAAGGTTGGCTTTCGTGCGTTTTGTTAGATTCCAAGTTGTTAGTTCAGTGTTGGTTAAAGTTGTGATAGAGAAGATTGTTAAGATTATTAAGACTTAGTTTCTTGCTTCCCCCTTCCTTTTTGGCTTAGGAAGAGGTGGTATATTAGCCTGACTTGAAACCTTCAACCATATTTTTATTATTAATTTACTTATAAAGCTAAAATATCTTCTATAAATAAAATAAATTATTAACATTATTTAAGTTGCTAGAGCTGCGTTAATTCCTTGTAAGCTAATTTTTTAATTTAATAATATATTAAGTTAAAAAACATAATTAGATAATATTAACTTTAAATATCTAAAATAATAATATAAAAATTATACTATTTAATTTTATATTGCTAAAAAGAATAAATTTTAATTAAAATATATATAAATGACTGTAAGTGTAATTTAATTTAAAGAAATATAAACTAATTAAATAAAAAAACTATTATAAAAAGCATAAATAAAATAGATGATATAAATTAAAAATATTTAAACTAAAAAATAAATTATTATTGTTATTAAAATTAAATGTAACTATACATATTTAAATAAAAATAATAACTATATTTATATATGTATAGGTTCTAATATTAAAATAATGAAGCATTAATTTGGTTATAATTTGATCTATGATTATAATTTGGAGGTATTAATAAAATGAGTTGATATAATATTTGAAATTAGTATATTTTTTAGAATTGATGACTATTTGATATGGAAAAAATGTATAAAATAAATGGTTTGATTTAAGTGTAATAATATATTTGAATAATGATGAATTAGAAATATGTAATTTGGATATAATTTGAGTATATTATAATTTGATAATTTGATTATTATTATATGATTATTTGGATTGATTAAAAAATAGTAGATATAAGTTAAAATAGTATATTTACTTAAAATAATTAATTTGATATAGTGTTGTAAATATCTGATATTTATATTTATTTAATTAAAAGTTTAATCATTTATTCTAATTTAAAATATATTTAAATATCAATAATATTGTTCCTTTTTACTTACTTCAATTTATACTCTATAAATAGAAATAATATTATATAATTTAAATAAAACTTATCTGTAACCAAAATTTATAATTATATAAGTTTTAAACTTAAGAGTATATAATGGTTTAATTTATTTAATTAGATATAAATTAAGAAATTAAATATTTTAACTAATTTAAATTAGTTTATTTTTTAATTCCTTTTATATTCAAATAAACCTATTATTATCAAAAAATCTAATCATATTCAGATAATACAATTAGCATCAACAAAATTACTTTATATTAATGTATAAATAGATAGCTTAATGTTACCATTTATGTTTATCAACATATTCAAATTTCTTATCAACTAATTTCTTTCTAACTATAAAACAGAGCTAATTTTAATCTTTATTGTAATCAATATAGAATCTTTATGTGCACGTAATAACTTTTATTTTAGGGAAATTATAAACAATTTTATATACTGCTTAGGAAATATTATTGCTAATAACACTTCATATCAATGATATTTAAATTATAATTAAATTATGGTAATATCCACCAAGAAATTCATTAAACTATCAAGAAGTTTATCTATCTATTAAAAAAGAAGCTTCTTAATAATATATTATATAACTTTAGAGCACTCAATATAGTAGTAATCATAATATTTTCACTTATAAATTTTCTTTTTTGTGAGCATTTATATAACTTCATTGTTCATGCTCTTTTTAAAATACTCGTCTTTACTTTTTCTTAAGTAAAAAAGATATAAGTAAAATGAATTTAAATAGCTATTTAGACAAAAGCAACATTTAATATGTTTTAGATAAAATATTTTCTAACTTTAATCTTTGTTAATCCAATAAAGAATTATTTTATCACTAAAACTTACTTTTACCTTTAATTATTAAAGTAATATAATAGCTATAAATATTTATATCTATATGTATTATTAGATTCTTTTTGCTTATTTTTAGTATTATTTAGATAATAAACTTTTTAAGATAATAATTTAGCTAACTGTTTATTAGATCACTTTTTTATAAATTTTTATTATTTAAATAATTCTTTTAAACTATAATATAATAACTAAATCATAAGTAGATAGCATCAACTTTAAAACTCAAATATTTTTATTTTATACTAAATTAAAACATACTTTCAAATTCATTATGCACATCATTATGTGCATCATTACTTAATATTAATATGTCTCTACTAATTACACAATATTTAATTATATCAAATATATTTATATCAACCCTTACAATCAACACCATCACTGTCTAACTATCAGACTAACATTAAATCAACTTACAATATATAACATTCTAAAAATATTACTACATAATCATTACTTCTTATTATACCTAAATCATTTAAATTTATAAAATACTATAATATAATATTTATTATTAAAAAAATACTTTAAATTTATTATATTTTATTTAACTTCATTCATCACAGTATTCTTATAGTCTTGTAACCCAAGTTTACTACGTCAACTCTCAACAATAAAAGCTTACCTTAATCAGCAATGAAAGAATAAGCAAATCTATCTCTTGTTTTAAATGCTGATAAATTAATTGAATTATGTTTAAATTCTATTTATTATCATTATTGATTGTTTCTTTTATATATCTTTCTTAAGTATTCTTTTTTATATGGATTTATTACTCCTCCAACTATAATTAGAGGATCAAGTAATACTAAAGGAAATTAAACAGCTTCAGGAGGATTCAAATTACATTTATTTCATATATCGTTCTATATATTATATTTTCATATATCACTTAAAATTTATCCATTTTAGTTTATTCCTCCAAACGAATAAACATTTTATTCACTTTTATCTACTACTAATGTCTAACTTACTATTCCAAAAGGAAACTAAGAACAATATTATCATTTATTTTAACTTCCTATCTTTAATTTTTCTACTGTTCGTAAAAATTTACTTTAATCAAAAGTTCCTCCTACTACATATATATAATCTTAAGCTGCTACTATTCCAAATCCAAATCTTCCTTAGTTAAGACTAGATAGTTTTCTACTATTTCCTTAAAAGTCAAATTATCAAGTATCTTTTAATCCTTATTTATTTATTTATCCTCCAACAAAATATAATTTATTTCTATATTCAACACTTCTACTATTACTAGGAACTTAAGTATTTAATTAAACTTTTTAAATTTATTCTGTTTCTATATTAAATAATCGAAGAATTTAAGTGCCCAAATCAAAGAAATGAATATAATTACTTTCCTTTATATTCTACTCAGCTTAAATTATTTATTTTATGCTAGGCTTAATGCTTCTTTAATCAATCATTTTAAGTTTTATCTGCTAATATATTTATTTGATTGCATTTGAGG
The DNA here is from genome assembly GCA_946699065.1 of Loxodes magnus. Taxonomy (NCBI): domain Eukaryota; phylum Ciliophora; class Karyorelictea; order Loxodida; family Loxodidae; genus Loxodes; species Loxodes magnus. Next base: position 9,894 of record CAMPDV010001774.1, read on the forward strand.
AATATTTTTGTGTGATAGAAACGAAGGATTATAGTTGGATATTATATTTCTTATTATTCTTTAGTTCCTATTATGATAGCATTGTAATATGTTATGAAGGTATCCAATTTAAAAACTAGTAGCTAACTATTTGCTACATCTAAGTAATTTTATTTTACTTCTAATCTATTTACTTCTTCATTTAATTTAATTTCTATTATCATTACTTTCTAATATTCATCTACTCCTATTATTATTGTAATATCTCTACCCATTCATCATTTATAGGTAAATCTTCAAATCTAAAGTGAAATACCTTATAACAAATGCAGCAGCTGATTTGATTCTATAAATAGTACTAAATCTTTAAGCATAAGCTACAGAAAGTATGAGAACAAGGTAAGACAGTAGGAATAGCGTTAGTTAGGTTAAAAGGATAAGAGCAGTATTAGCATAGGTAGATGACTTACATTTTATTATAAAGTTAATAAATGTAAAAGCTAAAAGTGTAAATATAACAGTTTAGATTAGATTATTACTATTACTATGATAAACTAGCTTATTAATATTACCTCTAATACTAATGTAACTAATCTATTTATAATTTATTACTTACTTTAAATATTATCATCTATTACCTTATATTCTCTTTTTATCTATTTTATATATAACTAATATTAAATAGAAATTATAAATAGTTTATTATAAATTAATAAAAAGATAAATTATTAAAAATAAATGAATATTATTGGACTGATATAAAAGACTAAATTAATATGTTTATATAACTTATTTAATCACTAAAGATATATAAAAGTAAATGAATTATATCAATAATTTAAGAATTGAAATATATTAACTAATTATGTTTAAAATATAATATAATATATTCAATTTGATAATTAATATTAGAATATTTAAAAATAAAGTAAATAGGTGTAAAATAAGTTTAAGTATATATAGATAGTATATTAAATGTTTATAGTATTTTTGGAATTAGTAATTTGGATATTTGATATGTTATTGATATGTTGATAATCTACTGTGTTAGTTGAACTAGTTATTTTGTAATGTAAATAGTGATTTAATTTTGATAATATTATTTAATTTAAATAATAATTTGAGATATTTAATTAGCAAAATTTAGTTTTTATATATTAAAACTATTTACATATTTTTTTATTTAATATTCTCTTTTTGGTAAATATTGTTTATAACTATGAGAATAATCTATGAATGTTGATCTACAATAATAAAATAGGAAAGATTAATAATTTAAATAAATTAATTGTATATTTTAATCTAATTAAAGGAAATGTATCTTCATTGTAAAAACTTTTATCAAATTTAAACTGTTATTTAAATAGAATAAGATACAGAAAATAAATTAAACATGTTAAATTAAAACTATGCTAATCAATAAAATCCTAAAAATCTAATATCAAACTAAATAAGTTAAGGATAACAATAAATAATCCAAAATTAAGATATTATTCAGTTCAAATCAAATTTACCACTCAATCCATTTTGTAAATTATTTATAAAATTTAATAAATTTATGTTAAAATGTAACATTTTTAATTTTTTACAATCATTTAATTTAATGATACAAAAATAATTAATTTTAATATTTCTTTATTAAATCTTTCGCTTTATCAAAATATAATTCTAAAATATTTATCAAATTATATATTATAATTAAGCCAAATAATAATCCTTACTACTTATTAGTTTTATATTTTCAAACTATTATGTATAAATCAATACGCACCAATCAACTATTTAAGATATAAGTAAATCATATATGTCAAATATTATCAAATACGCTTACTTATGCTTACTTATTTTAACAATTCTTTACACTTTTATATTAATACTATTATTAATATCAAGTCAGACTAATACTTATACTCTATCTTTCATTCTCTATTACTTCATTCTAACAGACTATAAAAATAACTAACTCCTTAAACATCTTTTATTATGCTTTAAAAGTTTAAAGCTTTAAAGAAAGTTACTGCTTAATAGTTATGGCTTATAAAATAATCATTTATATCCAAGATACTTTAAAATTATGAAGACAAAAGAAATTCATTGATAGAGTTAGAAAGAAGCCAAAAAACAGGAATTTATCTTTATAAGGACAAATATTTTAATGAAAATTGAAAATTATAAATTATAAAAATAATTAGATGTGTTAAATAATATGAAGAATAAATAAAATGGTTTTTTGTATTTTAATTAAATAGAAATATTTAGTTTAATATTAATAAAAAAGTTTATAGTATCTCCACATAAATAAGTTTGTCAATTTATTTCTTTATATAATAATAACTAAATCTACTTTTCCTACAATCTCCTTTTTCTTACTTGAATTTATGCCTTGATCTTATACTTCTTGATAATTTGTTTCCATTTTTGCGTTAAAATGTCTTCTATACGCACCTGGATTATACCTTTCAGTACCTACCATACTTGCATTAATTCAAAAAATCTACGAGATCCCTTGCAGTTCTTATATATATTTTATCATGTGTTTATTTGCTTACCCGATTTAATGGTTGAGAAAGTCGCCTCCAACTGAAGATTTTCAGTTAAAAAACTAGAGTTTTTATTTGTTCTATTACTGAGACGCTTTTAGAGCAGCAATAAGTAAATTAAATACTCATTTTTTTGACTTCCTGCTTTTGTTAAGCTTGATAAAGGTAAGGTGTAGTGCTAGGAAGTTAAGTTCGCTGTGGTATAAAAAGGTTGCTAGCATTTCTTGCAGGTTGGAGAAATGTTGTATGGTTTGATTATTAATAAAGATATTTCTACATAGATGTGTTGCTAAACTTTTGATTTTAAAGGAGAAAAGAGTTATGTTAATTAAAGTAAGTTAAAATCTTAAAGGGAGAATATAGTTATTAGAAGATAGAAATAATAATTATTAGCTCTTTATTTGATTAAGAAGTAATTAAATTAATTATTAGTAAGACTTAGCTTAAGGTATATCAATTTATTAATATTAAATAAAGCAAACTAAGATATTATGCTATATCTTAGATTTAAGCAATAAAGCTAAATTTTACAATATTAATACTTAGCAGAGAAAAAGAACAGCTAAATTATATAATAATTAAGATTATTATACTTTATAAAGCCTTATTTAGATATAGAATTAAATAATCATTATATTGGTTACATTTTTTAGAACTTTATTTAAGTCTTAGCATGAAAGCATCATTTATAATTATAGTGAATTAATAAAGAGCGTAAAATAATAACTATCTATATACTTTAATATTATTACAATTATGCTTCAAATTGATAAAATAATCTAATTAATAAAATTTTGGTTTAAGAACATTTTATTGAAGATTTGTCTTTAATCAATCATTATTTAAAGATTTAGTTTTATGCTAAAATCTTTAAAATAAGTGCTTGTATTCAATTCTTAATCTGAGCTAAAGTGATTCTTCATATATTATTGTTATTTTAAACCAATAACCAAAGAGCTTTATTGAAGTACTTGTAATAATCTTTAGAGCTTTTCTCTTAAACTTCATTATCATATATTGCTTAGTCTTTCCTTTAAAACCTTTTTACAAATATTTTATTATAATAAGTACTATAGTTCAAGATTAATCTCATCGCTTTCTAGAATTATATATAGTTTTTTATGATTTTTCCATAATTTTTTAAAATAAATCCTTTTATCTAAAAACATTTAAAAAAAGGGATTTGAGACCTTCTATCTATTAAAGCAATACACTATTTCTTAATTCCTTTACAATTATAAGAGTCAACTTAGTAATTATTTAAAGTTAAGATTTCATCGAATTCCTTTATCGTCTCTTAATATAGTTCGACAGAATTAACGCTAACTGCTTTGAAGTGAAGATCTTAACTTTTCTAGATATAATTTCTGACTATTTGGTAAAAAATTTAGAAGCATATCTTAGCTATTCTATCATCAATATTAGTTCTCCTTTATGAAAAAAGCTTTTTTACCTTAAACCTCTAACTTCGATCTTCAGTGAGGCTCCATTTCTCTCTGTATATTTTTATAATCAAAGAATAGAAAGAGCAAGACTCTGAATATCATATAATACTTCCTAAGCTTAAAGAGGTCTCTAGTTAAATTCAAGATCTTGACGGAAATCATCCTGATAATTATCCTGCTTTTGTAGGAACTTTAAATTTATGAGTATCAATTATTGCTCGCTACACATGATTGTCAGTACTTTACAGAAAATGGTTTCTTAATTTCCAAGTAATGCCCACTAAGAGGTTATTTAAAACAAGCAAGAGGAGAGCTTAGCGTTCCTAAAACATTTCAAGTAGATGATTACAATTATATCTCTTATTTTTTAAATCTTATAATACTTTAGAGAGTCTTTTTTCCATTTCTAGTATTCATTTCAGTATTGCTAAACTTATTCCATGCTTTAGCGTTTTATTCTTCCATAAGATCCACTAGTAAATACTGCTAATTATTCTGGAAATAAACTCTAATTATCTATAGCTAAAGTAAAATATTTTGAACATTTCCAAAGATAAATTGTTAAGTCTAAGCCTTAAGTTAAATTTTAACTAAAAGTAGATGCAAAGCTAAGTAATGATAATTCTAGTGCTAAGTTACTAAATAGTAAATTAAAAAATTTAATTATAATGGAAATCAAAAAGGATAAGCTAAATTTATTATTTGCTTAATTAAATAAAATTCTTAATAAATTAAGAGTAGAAAATTAACAAACTAGTCTAATAAAAAGAGCAAAGTTAGTATTATAAAAAATATCTCTGAAAGCTATAAAAATAACACTTTAAAGCTATAAATATTAGAAATTAAACAAACCTCAAAACAAAAATTTAAATAAAGATATAAATAAATAGGATTGTAATAAGAGTAACTAAGCCTTTTGTAAACTAAATCTATTATATTTAATTATAGTTATTATTAATTTAAGCATCTTCATAATAGAAATTAATATTCTAGCAACTACATATTATTTATACAGTTTGATAGATATAAGATATTAATTACTTTAACATTAACATTTAAACTTTAAATTTATTTTATTTATATAAAAAGGTGGGAAATTTATACACTATGCTTAATAATAAAATCAGTATGAATTTCAAAAATTAAAGGATTAGAAGCTAAAAATATCTTAATTTAATAAAAATATAAGCATCTTTCTATAATTTAGTATTAAACTAGGATTATTTAAAATAACTAGAAGCTATAGATAAACTTAAGCTTTATTATTTAAGTTTGTTAATAATATCTCTTTAGCTAAATAATTATTACTAAATTTATTTAAATAGTAACTATACATATTAGAATATTATGCTTTGTAATCATTATGCATAGCTAATAAATACGCATTTTATCCTAAAATTTATTTTGGGATACTCTTTATTATTTGATCATACTATTCTGCTATTTCTTAAAATTTAAGTGAAACTTGCTAATTACCATTAACTTTATTAACTTGCTCAAATTTAAGATATGAGATCTTCTTAAATTAATTCAACCTAAAGTATTTTATAATTTGATTGCTAGATATAACATTTTATAGGAATAAACAATCCTTGTGACTTATTTTGAGTTTTAATATAAATAGGATTTCTGATTTAAGCTCTTTTTTTAATGTAAGCCCTTAATTACAACTTATCATATCATTATTTTTGCTTTAAGTTGTATCTTCAAATTTATTATTTTATTATCTAAATAAGATAGTGATACTCGAAGTTAAATGATAAATCTAAATATTTTTCTAAAGCATATGTTAGTTCTTGTTAGCTTCTATTAGATTAATTTCATTTAAAATACTCAATAGTATTTCCCTTATTAGCTTAGTCATCTTTAGTTGATACTTTTGTTATACTTATAGAGTTATTATTTGGCTTTAAATTTAGCTTAAATATTGTCTTAACCTTAGATTAATTTCATTATCTATCTTAATTCATTAATATTCAAAACTTGTTAATATAGAAATATCAAAAGCCTGGAGAGTTAGTTTCTGTTGCAGTTACTTTTTTATGCTTTAGTAGTTTTTTCTTCTTAGATGGTTGCTGTATATTTAGTTTTTTAGATATTAAGTTGATTCTAAGGTAGTGAATATAGTTATTTGTTAGGTTATATGACTATGATTGTAAATAGTTAAATATTGGGACTCTTAATAGTTAGTGATAATATATGATGTATTTAAGATATTGATGATTAAAGTTTTTTGAGTAAATCTAGGTATAATAAGATATTTAGTTATTATTGATTAGTATTGATTAATATTAATAAATAAGGTAGATATTTAGATGTATTAGGTGTTAATTGTTATGCTAGTTAGTGATGTTAGTATATAATAAGCTACATAAAGCTTAGATAAAATGATGGTAAATTAGTTTATTAATCTTTAGTATGTTTTACTAATTTAGCTTTATGCTACCTATTATTATTATTCTTTACCTATAAAACTCACTTTATTATTTAGATATTACTTAGGAACCATTATAGATACTAGACTAATATATCACTAAAATTATATCTTATGTATGTAATGTAAATAGATTACTCTGTAGTAGCAAAACTAGTGGATAACTAAATTTATTAACTAAACTATTAAACAAAATTCTTATTTATAATCTTCTCATTACTTAGAAGATTATCATAGACTGCTAAGTAGCAGCTAATATCAATTAATTAAAGTACCAAACATTAAGTATCATAGTTGTATAATATTATAATCAGAGTTAATTAAATGCAGGCTTAAGATTAATTACAGAGATAACTATTTAAAATACACCATAGATATAATACTACAACATTAATCAATTCATAACTTACTTACAATACACCTATAGTCACTACTTATTTTTATATACCTTATTTTAATTAGCATTACCTATTAATTACAAAAATTAAAACTAACAGTACGGATTAAATATCAATAACCTCTTAGTTATAAGTTAACTGAGAACAGATGTAACTTCACTTAACAAAGAGCAAGTAATATAAAAGATAAAATATAATCTATTTAGAACTGATAAATCAGAGCGATAAAAGTAGAAATTAAAAACAACAAACTTTATTCAACCAAGATAAAAATTTGATTCTTCAAGAACCTATCGAAAATATTAGAAATAATTGAAAAGAAAAGAGAAATAAAATTGATGAGCATATTAAATATAAATGTAGGAGAATATCCTAGACTAAAATATTTAAAAAGCAAAAATAAATGGTAATGAACGATTTAAAGATAATTCATCATCAGCTTATATTTTTATTTGAGTAGAAGCAAAATTTTAGCAAAATATTTCGAAACAGCTCAATAAACTTTTTAATAGTAGTAAAAGATATGAAGATAACTAGTAATTAGGAAAGGTTAAGATAAGATTAAAAAAGCAATTAAATCATATTTACTAACTTCTATAATTGAAGGAAATAATTCTAAGACTTAAAATTATCTTAAAATTATTTTAGTTTAAAACTTAAAGATTAATATATCTATATTTTAGGTTTTACTATTTAACTTTAAATATAATTTCATATCTTATGAAATAAATTTAAGATATAAGGAAAAGACAAATTAAAAAGAATTGTGAACTAATTGTTTACTTAATAGCTTTATCAAATTATAATTCTTTTAAGATACAGAAAATAAATTTTGTTTTATTATAAAAAAATTAAGTTCATGATTTTAAACTAAAATGTCTTTTAAAGAAAGACATTTTTTAAATCTAAAGTTTAAATCATATTTTTAAATTCTTATGCCAATTATAATCTTAACAAAGTAAATATAATTAACTACTTTAAATCGTTAGAAAATAGTAAAAGTAAACTTAAGTATATAATAATATATAATTTAAATAATTGAGCAAAAAACTTAAAAAAAGGTTATGGAAATATCTTATACAGTTAAAAATAGGATAAATAATAAATCAGCTAAAATTTACATTTTGTATAATAAAGTTTATAAATATATAAGAATAAACCACTATAAATATCATTATTATATTTACAAATACAATTCTTTTTATCATCAACCAGAGAAAATTATTATAGAGCTGGATCAACAAAACTTTAATTTTTAAATTAAAAATGCAAAATTGAGAAATCTAAACTGGATCGCTTTGATTATAATATTTTAAAAGTTATAAGATATATCTAAGATACATAAATAATAGAAAATTAAATATGAATGAAGACCCAAAAATAAATATATTTCACTTTTCAATTATTACAAGAGGACATTTTAAGATAAACTAACTATAATTTAGCAAGTATATTAGATCTTATGGAAGAAGATTACGAAGAACCTAATTAAATGTAATTTGGTATTATTGAGTCGGAATCGAGGATGTTAGTGATATTAATTTAACTGGTAAATACATTATGTCTTAAAGAGAATTCACTTAAAATTATAGTTATTATAATTTCTTACTTTATAAGCTGCTTAAATAAATCAAAAACTATATAAAATATTTATATTTCATATAGATAATTTCTTTTCTTAACTCTTTATTTTGCATTGCACAAAGCCAAAATCTGGGTACTTAGTCTAAATTTATAGACTAAAGTTTATATAATAATATTGCTTAAATATTTATTTTCAGTAAGAAATTATTATTTTATTCTTGTAAATATATAGAATAAGGCTTATAATATAAGATATTATTTGTTGTCAAATTACTTACTACATAATACTAAATTACTAAATCATTAAAATTTAAAATATAATTTAATATAATATTTATTATTAAAAATACTTTAAATTAATTCATATTTATCTCTTTAGCTTCATTCATAACTTTATTCTTAAAGTCTTGTAACCCAAATTTAATATATCCATTCTCAACAATAAAAGGTTAGGTGAATCCAATATAAAAGTATAAGCAAATCTATCTCTTGTTTTAAATGCTGATAAATTATAAGAGTTATGTTTAAATTCTATTTATTATCATTATTGACTGCTTCTTTTATATATCTTTCTTAAAAATTCTTTATTATATGGATTTTTTACTCCTCCAACTATAATTAGAGGCTCAAGTAATACTAAAGGATCATAAACAGCTTCAGGAAGATTTAAATGATATTTATTTCATATATCGCTCTATATATTATATTTCCATATGTCATTTAAAATTTATCCATTTTAGTTCTTTCCTCCAAACGAATAAATATTTTATTCAATTTTATCTGCTACTAATTTCTAATTTTTTATTCCAAAAGGAAACTAAGAACAGTATTATCATTTACTCTTACTTACTACATTTAATTTTTCTACTGTTCTTAAAAATTTACTTGAATCAAAAGACCCTCCTACTACATATATATAATCTTAATCTGCTGCTATTCCAAATAAAGATCTTCCTTAATTAAGACTAAATAATTTTCTACTATTTCCTTAAAAGTCAAATTACCAAGTATCATTTATTCCTTATCCATTTATTTCTCCTCCAACTAAATATAATTTATTTTTATATTCAATACTTCTACTAAAATAAGGAACTTAAGTATTTAATTTAACATTTTTAATTTATTCTGTTTCTATATTAAATAATAAAAGTTAAGATGATCCCCATATAAATCAATGAATATATTTACTTTCCTTTATATTCTACTCAGCTTAAATTATTTATTCTATATCTGGCTTAATACTTCTTTAATCAATCAGCTTAGATTTTATCTGCTAATTTATTTATTTTATTTTATTTGAGGAATATTTTTAGATGATAGAAACGAAGGCTTACAGATGGAAATTATATTGCTAATTATTCTTTAGTTCCTATTATGATAGTATTTTAATATGTTATGAGGGTATGCAATTTATAAACTAGTAACTAACTATTTATTACATCTAAGTAATTTTATTTTACTTCTAATCTATTTACTTCTTCATTTAATTTAATTTCTATTAGCATTACTTTCTAATATTAATCTACTCCTATTATTATTGTAATATCTCTACCCATTCATCATTTATAGGTAAATCTTAAAATCTAAAGTGAAATACCTTATAACAAATGCAGCAGCTGATTTGATTCTATAAATAGTACTAAGTCTTTAAGCATAAGCTACAGAAAGTATGAGAACAAGGTAAGACAGTAGGAATAGCGTTAGTTAGGTTAAAAGGATAAGAGCAGTATTAGCATAGGTAGATGACTTACATTTTATTATAAAGTTAATAAATGTAAAAGCTAAAAGTGTAAATATAACAGTTTAGATTAGATTATTACTATTACTATGATAAACTAGCTTATTAATATTACCTCTAATACTAATGTAACTAATCTATTTATAATTTATTACTTACTTTAAATATTATCATCTAATACCTTATATTCTCTTTTTATCTATTTTATATATAACTAATATTAAATAGAAATTATAAAGAGTTTATAAATAACTTAGTACAAAGATAAATGATTGGAAATAAGTGAGTATTATTCAGCTGATATTAAGACAAAATTAAAATCCTTAGATAACTTATTTAATCACTAAAGATATATAAAAGTAAATGAATTATGTCAATAATTTAAGAGTTGAAATGGGATATATTTACTAATTATAGTTTTAGGATATAATATTTTATTATATTATTAATTTTAGAATATTTAAAAGCAAACTAAATAAAGTATCAATAAATAGAACAATCTATATATTTTTAATAAATTTTAACTATAAAATATGGATTTTAGATTAAAAGCATAAATAAAATTTATTATATATATAATTTATTTTAAATAGGAAAAATAATCCTCCAACTGATATTGAATTAAACTTTCTTATCCGGAAGTATTTCGTCGGAGAAGAACCGATCAAGAGACTTGGTAGGAATCAAAAGAGTACAAGAATGAAGAGTTATCGGGTAGCGTTAATGATGAAAGGTGCCAAGGTTTCTAAGTGTAGAATTCCGATCACAGCCTATAGAAGACAAATCTAACCAAGGAATGCTAGCACTGTGAAAGATTTCGACAAATAATTTTTTTAACTTAAAAAAACTTTATTAAATAACATCGCGCCATTGAAGTGGTAGGCGTTTTATAATATTTAGTTTATATATATAAAATTAGTAATAAAATATTTATAATTTAGTTATTGATAATAATACAAAAATAGAAGATATGAATTTGAATAGTTTTAAGTTAGTTTAATTATAAAAGTGTTTACTTGTATCTGGTAGTCTAAATAATATTAAATAATTAGTTGATGTATTTTGATGTATTAACTACATTTGATTAGTTTGATCTATATAATTGGATTTAGTAATGATATTGAATTGATTATAATGTAAGAAGTAAATGTTTATATTGAATTAGGTAGATTTATTTTGATGTATTTAAATATTGATTTAATATTCTCTTTTTGATATTGTTTTTAAAGAAATATTGATAAATTTTTGAAGATTGAAAATCTAGAATATTAAAGATTTAATATTTAAATAAATAGTTTAAATAAATGTATCTTATAGTAAAGAGTAGATATTAAATTTAATCTATTATTTAAATAGAACAAGTTTTAATAAAATTACAGAAGAAACATTAAAGATTTTATTATAAACAAAATTATGCTTATAGATATATTTTTCCCTAAAATTAGTAGCAAATATAAAACTAAATAATTAAAGGATAAATAATTTAAATAATTAAAAATTTAAATATTATGACAGTAAAAATAAAAATTTAAAATATTTTTATAAATGATTTTATAAAGCTTTATTTTATAAAAATACTTAGAATTAAAATTTACTATTTTCTAATTATTTTACTTATATTTTAAAAAACTAAAATAATAAATCTTAAATTTATTATCAAATTATACAATTTTCTTTAAATAGAAATATTAAATATCTTTATTAAATAACTTAAATAATATAGATTAATCTAATAATGCTGCTTACTAAATAGTAACTCCCATTTTTTATCAATTGTATACTTATCTTTACTACTTTATAACCATTATTAATTATATAATTCAATTCTTTACAAATACAGTTGTGTTAGTTCCTAGCTAGATAAACCTTTTTTCTAATATAAATAATAAGTAAAAATAATATAAGCAGATAATATTAACCTAAATATTATCAAAATTATATAATTAATAACTATAAATTTTAGCTTAAATAGTAATAAAAAATTACTTTATGTGAAATTAAAGATATATCAACTAAAATACTTTTAAAAACTTAAATAGATTTAATCAAATATTTAATAATTGTCTATTATTATTTAGATTATATATCAAACATTAAAGTGTAATCTATTCATTTAATTATCAATTCATATATTTAATTAAATTACTTATACTTTATTTAAAATTTATCTTTACTATATTATTATATATCAAATGCATGTTGCGTCAGACTAATTAGTAGGTAATCTGGTGCAGTGTATACTTCATTGCGAGTAATCTCGCACTAGATGCCACAACGTGGAAGGGTGGATAAGCTCCGTTGAGACATACCTAACTTACGCTGAGGGTTCTCTCTAGCTGTATGAAAATTTGACTGACGGGCCTTCTAATTACCGACTTAATAACTAATTCTTATTTGGACCTTGTTCAAGAAGACTGAAACATTTGACTCAAGATTTTAGAATTATTTTTAATAAGAAAATTCCCCATTTGAAGAAGCTAACATGACTCATCTGACCTCTAGAATTTTAGCAAGAAACATGAGAACATTTTCTTAATATTAATATTGAAAGAGCTGCGCGCCAATGAGGTGCTACGCGCTCTATAATAATTTTTATTTATTTATTATTTATTAAATTATAATTTTTAATTTTAAAATTTGATATTGTTTTACTAATTATTATAATTATGAAATTAAAGAGAATAAAATATATAATAAAAATAGTTTAAAAGGATTTGTAAAAGAGAAAATAATAGAGAAGATAAAATTAGCAGATATAGATAAATAATATGACAAGATAAGTGTTGAATTATTAACGAAACTCAATCTAAGCTTCTTCATTTAATATTTTTTTAATTATTTAGTTTTCATTAATTTTTTCTTTTATAAAAGCAAATTTATAATTTTTTTCTTTCTAAAGTTTAATTAAAAATCTTGCAAGTATTTAAAAAATTTGAATTTTATCTTAAGTTTGAAATAAAAGATAAAAAGCATTTATTTTCTTATGTTTGAAAATATAGTTAAAATTAGAATGAAAAATTTATTTAAAAATAAGTTAAAAGTAAAGTAATTAAAAAGATGCATTATTTAATATTAAAAAGAATAAAAATTATGTTTTAAGCATTTAAATTTGCTTTTTTATAAATAGTAAATATAAGAAAAATCTTATTTAAACCAAAAATTATGTTGCAATTAGTTTAAAATATTTAAAGTTAAATTATTATTTTTATAGATCAAAATATGTAAAAAAACAATGAAATTCTATGAATTTGCAGCAAAGATTAAAAAATTAGAAAATAAGATCTATTATAAAATAATTAAAATAAAGCATTAAATTAATAACTATATTTTATATAATATAAAATTTAACTAAACTTAATATGCTTTAAGAAATAGATAAATTAGCTGAAGAGCTTCAGGAAAATTACAATTTTAAAACAGCTTATGTAAAATTGATAAAAATATTTAAAAATAGTTTAATTTAATTAAATTACTATCATTTAGAAAAATACTTGGTGGATAATTTTAATAAACATAAATTTAATTTGGTATAAATTTATAACTAAGTAATTAAATTTAATTTCTTAAAGACATAAAATTTCTTAATAATTTATGAAAAAGAAAAAACTAAAATAATTTAAACTGGAAGAAATTTTAAACTAAAGAATAAATCTAATTTTATTTTAAAATTAAATAGTAATAGTAATAATATACTCAAAGTTGAAGTTTTAGTTTCACCTGGACTTTCAACTTGACAACTATGCCATTTATTTTACTTGGATGAGTATCATAATTTTTTTAAATATTTGGCAGGATACTAATATCAATAATATACCGTTCTTGATAAAATTTTTTATTTATAAATTCAAATTTCAGTTATCTTATGTTTATTCATCATCCTTCATGTTCTTTGTTGTTCTCTTATCTTTAGTTTTTTCAGGCTCAACATTTTAATATGATGTGGTAAATTGAATTGCAGTAGTTACAGCTTTTGATCTATTTTCTTTTATCTTTTTCTTAAATTGTTTTAGTAATTTTATTATCTTTTGTAAATTTAAGTCAGTCATCTCATTTTTTTTTATTTTTGATAAACTAATTTAACTTTTTAATTTTTATTTTCTATAATATTGTTTTATTCTATTTTAAATATTGACTAGGATTTTTTATATAGTTACTATTCTGTTACTAAGTTATTTTAGATTAGCTAAAAACAAAGTTTAATAAATCATTATCTTAATCTTCGAAGTTGTTCATTAGTTTTCTGATCTTATTTTTAATTATTAATTGTTTCTTCATACTTTTAAATTAATTTCTTCATTTTATCAAACTAATTTGAGAGTTTTTTACTTGCTTAATTTTAAAAAATAGAATGATCTTCTATATATTTTTTATTTTTAAGGTTTCTTTTATTTTCTAAAATATATCGATATATTTTTTTTAATTTTTAAACTTTCTAATTTTATAATTTTATTAACTTTTTTATTTTTATAAAGAGATATTGTTTTTTATTTTTTCTCCTATAAATTTTTATAAACTATTTAGATTAATTTTTAGCTTTTAAATTAAAGTAATAAATAAAAAAATCTAAGCAATTATTTTATCTTTTTAAACATTATAGTATCTTTTTAAAAAATAATAAATAATAAATTATATTTAAACGCTAAATCTAATATTAAACTTAATTATTTTTTATTATTTTTACTTTAAAAGGATTTATTTATATCTTACTTATATAAAATGGCTTCTAAGAAATAACATAACTTTGAACAAAATATTTAAACAGGAAAATTATCTAAAAAATAAAAAAGCGAAATAATTACAATGAGTGAAAGTGAGAAATATGATTGATATGACGAACATTAACCACTTGGAAATCCAGAACTAAAAAAACTTCCGACACAAACTCAAATAGAAATATTATCTAAGTCATTAAAAGAGTTTATGTTTAAAAATAGATACCTCACTGATAAAGTAGAAAAATTAGAAAAGCTAATAACGTCTTTACTTGAGAAACAATATTAATAATCATAAGAAATAGAAAACAAACTGGAACAAAGAATTCTTTAAATTTAATAATAAATTCAGGTTACGCCCTTTTCGATTTAACAGAATTAATCAGATCCTATGGAAATAGCAAATGAAGCCTCAAATTAAAATAAGCACTAAATGTTTATTTAAAATAAGTAGTAAATTTAAATTAAATAAGTGTTACAGGAATAATAGTTTAAAAGAAGAATAAAATGCTACGTGTGCAATAAATAACACCAATGAAAATACTGCTACTAACTAAGCGAAATTTAAAGAAAGAGTAAATAAGATATTTTTAGAAAACTATTTAGGATATATCCAACATAAAGCGGAAAAATTTATAGAAAAAAATTCTTTAATTCAAATCTTAATCCTTGGATAAATAATTAGGAACGCTAAGTGCAAGGCCAAAACTATTTCCGAATATTAAAGGATGGTGCGCTAATGAAGTGCAACACCGCCTAACTAAGCCTAGTAGGAATTCAAGACAAACTAATAGAGACAAGGTGATAGAATAGGTCGGATGGCTGACTACTAAGGCTTTAACAAAGCTTTTTAACTTTAACTTTTTAATAAAAATTAAAAGCAAAAATTCAAAAGAATAATTTAATCTTTTTTTAATAAAAGAATTTAAAGAAAATGATTCGTTTAAATTTCATCCTTAATAATTTAAAAACGCTACTAATTTAATTACTGCATTATTTACTAAATAAAATTTTAATGAAATCTCTTAAAATAAAAATCTTGTAAAATCTTTAGGAACATTTCAAGTTTTAATATTTTTTGATTTATATTTTTTATACTTTATTTCAATTCAGTTTGAGCTATATTTCCTTAATTAAAGATATGGTGATTTAAGAGAATTAAAGCTTATTAAGCAATAAAAGAATGTTATTTATTAATCTCTTATAGTTACTATTTCAAGTTTATTCTTTAAGACTTTAACATTTCTAAGTTTTACTCTACTTATTAATTTCATTATATCATCTATTTATATTTATTTAAAAGTTGCTCGTTATTTTTTAAATCATTAGGATTTTATTTAGAGACTGCCTGGCAAATAGGACATTTATTTTATTTGCAATTTCTAAATTCCGCGAACAAACAACTAATGCAGACAGAGTGATTGCAAGGTAATATTTTAGGAATTCCAACCTATGAGTCGAATTTTTCATTACAAGATACACAAATATCTTGGTTCTACATTATTATTATTTTAAGCTAAAAAATTAGTTTAAATATAATTTACCTTAAAATTTTTAATTAATTAAATATTTTATAATTTTTATTAATTTTTTAATATCTTTAATCAGAATTACTTTACATATTATTAATTAAATTAAAAATATTTAAAAAAATGTTAAAATCCTTATTTTTTAACTATTGTATTAAAAGTTAGTTTTTTTATTAAATTTTTATAAATAAATTCCTATTATATCAATTTTAAAATTTATGTAAAATTAGCATAATTTTAATATAATATATAAGCATAAATTAAATTATAATGATAAAGTTAATTTATAATAATAAAAAATCTAAATACTTTCTATAATTTAGAATGCTTTAAAAGATATTAATTTTAAATGGGAAAACAAATTAGTATGAAGTCATTTTTAATTTAATTTTCTTTTTTAATCAAATAACTATACGAACATTGCGTTTTTATAAAATTTATACTTTAAATATAAATATAAATTTTTAGTTATATAATTTTTAAAATAAATATGGTTTTTATAAAATTTATACTTTAAATATAAATATAAATTTTTAGTTATATAATTTTTAAAATAAATATGGCTTTTATAAAATTTATACTTTAAATATAAATATAAATTTTTAGTTATATAATTTTTAAAATAAATATGGCTTTTATAAAATTTATACTTTAAATATAAATATAAATTTTTAGTTATATAATTTTTAAAATAAATATGGCTTTTATAAAATTTATACTTTAAATATAAATATAAATTTTTAGTTATATAATTTTTCAAATAAATATGGCTTTTATAAAATTTATACTTTAAATATAAATATAAATTTTTAGTTATATAATTTTTCAAATAAATATGGCTTTTATAAAATTTATACTTTAAATATAAATATAAATTTTTAGTTATATAATTTTTAAAATAAATATGGCTTTTATAAAATTTATACTTTAAATATAAATATAAATTTTTAGTTATATAATTTTTCAAATAAATATGGCTTTTATAAAATTTATACTTTAAATATAAATATAAATTTTTAGTTATATAATTTTTCAAATAAATATGGCTTTTATAAAATTTATACTTTAAATATAAATATAAATTTTTAGTTATATAATTTTTCAAATAAATATGGCTTTTATAAAATTTATACTTTAAATATAAATATAAATTTTTTGAATTATTATTAAAATTTGAAAATATTGTTGTATTTTAAATTTAAAATAATTGATGAAGCTTCAATAAAAACGAAAAAAAAATCGCATATATTTATAAATTTTTTTCCTTCGCTTTATTTATTTTAAAAAAAAATTTAAATACCAAACAAGAAATTTATTTCTATTTTGTATATATAATAACTTGCTTATAAATTTAGAAATTTTATTTAATCTATAAGTTGAAATAAAATTATGCATTACAATATATTTAAATCTAATATTTTTTGAGTAAATATTTCCCTTTAGATTTTATTAAATTATTTTTATTTTTTTCAATAAAGATAAAATAATTAATAGATCTTAGTTTACAACATAAATTAAAAAATGACTGAAATAATTATTTTATGAATATGTAATAATTTAAGATATTTTCTTTAACTTTAAATTTAAAACAAACTATTTATTTTTTTATAAATTACACTGCTACTAGTGCAATAATTTAATTGGGAAGTTCTCACAACTTTTAGAGATATCAATAAAGATTTCTTTTATTTATTTATGTATATAAAAATATCCACCATTTACTTTAAAGATAGAATTAATAATTTTTAATTTAAAATATTTAGTTTAACTTTTATTTATTTGCTCTCTAATTAATTTAATTTAAGACTTTATCTGCTAAACTAAGTAGTTATACAATTATTCTCTATTGGTAATTTTCTAAACCCAATTTAAGTGTTAAAAATTTTTAATCTAGATAGAAATTAGAAAATTAAATTAAATAAATAATAAATTTGATTATAGAGTCGTAGCATCTCGATGATACGCAGCTCTTACAATATTTATAAAATATTATATAAATAAATAGGGAGGAGCATCCTCCAACTGACATTGACTTAAGATCTGGTACCTGGAAGTGCCCATGGGCGAAGAATTGTACAAGAATCTTGATGTAGGAGCCAAGAGAAGACAAAGACTAAAGAGGTATCAAACAACGTTATTGATGAAAGATGCCAAATACCAAGGCCTCTTAAGGAGCATTCCGATCACGTCCCATAGGAGATGAGACTCACAAAAGATGCTAGCACTGTGGAAGACGTCAGAAAATAATTTTATTTGACTTTAAAAATCTTTATTAAAAGTTGCACGCCATTGAGATGCTACGTACTCTCTAATCTTATTTATTTAATATTAAAAAAGAATTCTCATAATTCATGTTGTTATTCTAGCCGCCCTATGAGTCACGTTAGCTTTTTTAATGGGGAATCTACCTATTAAAAATTATTCTCAATTCTAGAACCAAATAATATAGTTTTCTTGAATAAGGTTCAAGTAACAATTTTTAATTAAGAATAGTAAAGGTCCGTCGGTTAAACGTTCATGCTGTTTGCGAAAACCCTCGGTAAGTTAGGTTTGTCCCTTATGAGCTTATTCACTCTTCTCCGTGGTGATATCTAGTTCGAAATTATTCGCAATGAAGTACATACTGCGCCAGATTACCTATTAATTCTCCCGATCGCGGTCGACAACCATATTTTTATATTTTTTATCAAAAATATTTTTATCATATTACATATAGGTAAAATACGTTTTTAGAATCTCATAGCTCAATAATCTTGTTTCATTAACCTTTCTCAGTTTCTTTCTTCCCTTGCATTTTAATCTAAATATTCTTTTAATGATTAATTCTCCCATACATTCATCACATACTCTAGAATATAAATTTTTCTTTAAAATTACTTTGAATAAAAGGGCTTAATCCTTAAATAAAATAGCTAAAGTTGTTTTCAATAAGGAAATTTTGATTTATATACCTTTAGTTATAGATTATGAGTTTATGTGTACCTTAATTTCTGAAGTCAGAAAATTCTTAAGCAGCATCTTGCTTGAATTTACATTATATATATGTATATAAGAATCTAAGTTCCAATAAATACATCATATATCAGGGTGCTTTATATGATAATTTTTTATTTTAAATCATACTAGAAATTAAAAGAAAAAGCTCTGGGTTTATAGAATAGATTGTTTCTATTATCATATGTATATTTATATTTGTATAAGTGCTCATTGGAGATTTAGAGTTTTATTTTCAATGTCTCCAAAAATAAGATATGCAAAAGATAATGCCATCAGTCTACCAGCTTTATCTTAATGGAATTTTTATTTAAAATTATTTTAAGTTATGGTTTTAACCTCTTATTTTATAATAAAGAGCGGAGAGAGATTTTTTTGTAATTTATTAAAAGATAATGCTTCTCTTGAGTTTGCCAGTATTCTTATGAATTTTTTTATATAGAAATTCCCTTTTGAGTAATATAAATGTGTCATTTCTTGTCATAATTTTCTTTATTTTTGTTATTAAATTTTTTTTAATTCTTAGTCATAATTTAGAAGATGATAGATAGATCCACAGTAGTAACATTTTTTTCTTGGCTGCTTTACTATAGTTATTTTAGGTTTTATGCAGCATGGACGGGATGCCTGAACATTGGATTCCTATCATTCCATTTCAGATATTTTAAGCTTGAATTGGGCTGCTACACCTGGAATTCAATTTTCAATCCTTTTATTTTTTTCAATTCTTCCTTTAGTATTATATTGACGCCTGCACGTCTTGAAATTAAAACGGTTCTTAGGAAATTTAATCCATTCGTTCTCTTAACAACAAATTTTCGTATCTTAGAAATTCACAATCTTGCGTAATTCTTCTATATCATATAGGACACCTCAATCTTCATTGTACTCAACCTAGTAATAATTTTCATTCTAATCTTTCAGCGCTCTTATCTTTTGGGCTTATATTGATTTTTATTTCTTAATATTTATTTCTTCTGCTTATCCAGAAGAGTGTTGGTGCTTTCTGGCTCCTGAGGAGAGGTTAATAAGTTAGATGCTTCCTTTCTTCTTTTCATTTTCTCCTTCGGAACCAGAAAACCCTTTTAGAAACTTGCCATTTTACATTACTTTATTAAAAATTATTTTTAATTCTACTAAGAAAGGATTTGCTGTCTTTATAAAAATTTAAAAAATTTAGGAAAATGTTTTCAAGATTTTAAAGTAGTTAAGGTAACTTACGTTTTGATTTTTCGAAAAGATATTAATCAGAATTAGGGTTTGTTAAGTTTCTAAATATTATTTAAAATAAAATTTTAATATTTTATTCTATATAGAATTTAGAGGGTAACCATTTTAAATCTATGAAGCAAGATTATTTTAATATTGAGTTTAAACTTTATAAAACACGACTTACTATTTTTATTTAGTTAACGTATCAAATATTTTTTATATTTTTAATTCTTCAAAGAACTATTAAGGAAAAATTTCTGATTCATATTCCGCTTTTGGAATTAAGAATATCAAATAATACCTATATTTGTTAAGAGATTACTTTCATATAAATTTAATTTTAATTTGATTATTTAATTAAAATGCTTTTTATAGCTTTTAGATTATTTTTATTTAATATGGTAATTATTAGAATTAAACATTATAAAAGTTATATTTTATTCCATTTTTTATTTATAAAATTTAAACTTATAAGCCAATAAATATAAATCAATATTAAACAAAAATTTGTAATTTTCATAAATAAATTACTTATTTTATAAATATTTTAAAGATTAAAATAATATTTATTATATAATCAAAAATATGGATGTCGGCTACGTTCAAGAGAATTAGAAGGCAATCTGATGAAGTTTATACTGCATTGCGAGTGGTCTCTCACTAGATGCCACCATGGGGAAGGGTGTAGAAGATCGGAAGAGATAAGCCAAACTTGCCCGAAGGTTCTCACTAGCAGTATGAATGTTTGACTGATGGGACAATTAATGACTTAATTACTAATTCTTATTTGGAAAATTTTTAAGAAGAGTGGAGCATATGGTTCAAGATTCGAGAATAATCTTTAATAAGCAGATTCCTTATTTTTAAAAGCTGGCGTTACTCATTGAACAGCTAGAATGGCAACAAGAAGTATGATAATACTTTTTTAATATTAAATATAAATATTGAAAGAGCTGCGCGCCAACAAAGGGCTACTGATTTATAATAATCTTTATTGATTAAAATTTCTAAAAACTATCCATCTTGCTACTACAACTATAAATAAAAGTAAATATTTGTTTCTATCTCAGTTTTTTATTTTAAACATTATTATATAAGCAATTTAATTTAAATAAGAAAGAGAATCCTCCAACTGAGATTGACTTAAACTCTGGTACCAAGAATTATTCCATTGCTAGAATCCGAGCAAGAATCTTGGCAGAAGCCAAGAGAGTATGCAGAGGCATTGAGTAAAAAAAGGCTGTAAGGGGCTAAAAAGATAAGATCATTTAGGGTAGATTTCGTTTACTACTCTATAAAGACAAAACTCACAAGGGAACGCTAGCAATGTGAAAACTAAAAGGAAGATACTTTTTAAATTAAAAAAAGTTATTAAATGAGCTGCGCGCCATTGAGGTGCTACACTCTCTCTAATCTTATTTATTAAATATAAATTTTTAATAACTAATTTATATGCTTAGTATATTTTTTAATTTACTTTTACGGTATAAATTAAAGTAAGTAAACTTAATTTTTTCTAATAAAACTAATTTAAATAAACATAATAAATTATAATTTTTTATTTAATGATTGTTTGTTTAAATTAAGTATTTAAATAATTCTAAATATGATTCTTTTATTTTTATACTATATTTATAAGATTTATTATTAATGCTTTACAAGTAATTACTTTTTTTATTAATTAAATGAAGATATTTGTAATTTCATTTTAGATTTATTAATAAAATTATATTTTTAGTGATTATTTATTTTCATAAATATTCAGTAAAAAATTGTTATGAAAGTTTTAAATTTTTTATTTCCTCATAAATTTAATAAGTTGTACTCAAAACATTTATTAAGTAATAGAAAGTGAAAATAAATAAAGATAGGATAGATAATCTTATACTGAGAAAAAAATAACCAACCCTAAACATTATCTTTTTGGAGGATTTTATCCCAAAAACTTAATTCACGGAATTAAATGAATTTATTATAATCTTGTTATTATTCAAAAAAAGATTCTAAAAGTAAATAATTAATAAAAAATGGAAATTAACTGCAAATTCGAAATATTTAAGGTAAATATGAAGATCTTATAAATAAAAGAGAATATTAGTCTGTTTACCTTATTTTCACAATCAATAATTCAATAAAAATAAATCAATGGAGGTACTTTCGATATTAAGAAAGAGTATGGGTTAATTAATACCTAAAGTTAGAAAAATTTCTTAAGATGTTTGATACTGCAAAAAGATAGGATATCTGTTAAGACAAGGATAGTATTTACTAAAGGATATAAAATAGAGAACATTTTTTTGGATTAAATTGAGTTTAATATATTGCGAGTGAGAATGTAAGATTTATAGGGAATTGGGCTAAGGAATGGAATTACGTGAATCAATAATAGAATCAAATAATATAATAATATGGTAAATGCTAAAACGATATTTGATTTATTATCTTAAAAGAGAGAAAAGGATTGAGATGAAGAAAAAGAATAAGAATAAAGCTATCAACATTTTCAGAAAGAACAAAGAAGATTTAATAAAAAATAATACAATTGGACTTAATTAAAGCTGTAGTAATTCTATTAAAGAAGGAATTTGTTGTTCTATTATTATTTATAGTTCAAAAGGTATTTAAATTTCGTCGTTCGATTTTTAAATCAATTTCTTCATATTTTTTAATGCTTTCCATTATTTTTTCCTCCTTTAGTTTCTATGCCACTTCCTGTTAGATTATTACTACTTTTATTAAATTTCCTAAAGATTTTTCGTTAAATTATGAAAATTTAGAGATTATTTAAGGTTATACTAGCTAAGCTTATTTTTTAAGCTTTTATAAAGTTAGTTTAAATTTAATGTGCTACTATTCAGTTTATCTTTTATATGATTTTTAAAACATTATTTATTTATTTTCTTTGGAATTAAAAAAAAATTTCAATTCTTTCAGTCATCTTTTTAAATTTCATTTATTTAAATTTTATAAAAAAAGTTATTTAATTTTTTGCTTACAGATTATCTATAAATTATTTTCGAATGGCTAAATAAGTTCTTTTCTTGATAATTTTTTAATTTTTTTTCTTGCTAAGAATGCGTTGAGATCTTTCAAATTTTTAATCACTTCTTGCTAAACATAATTAATCCACCAATAATTTTTTATTTAAACATATCCTGCATTTTAATTTATTTTAATAAATATAATATTCTTTATTTTTTCTATTATTATCCTATATACATCTTGGCTTATGATTCACTTGGAAAGATAATTTTACTATGCTTCAAATTTTGATCCTATATTTTCTATTTATTATAGTCTTTATTTTATTTCTTAATTTATATTAATATCAACTAAAATTTTAATTAAAGTTTGCCAATTCTGTAAAATAAAAAATTATAATTACTATTAAAACTTATAAGTTTAACAAATAAACTAAGCATTCTATAAATTATTCTATTAAGAGTATAAAGCTTACTTAGTCATAATTCAGTTGCTATATAAGATTTAGTTTCATTTTACTAAAATTTTTATTTATTTTCAAATAATTTAAGTGAATTTAATTTAGCAAGCATTTATTCTATTAATTATATCAAAATTATTCTTATAAATATTTTAAATTAACTAACATAAAGGAAATTACTAAATAGTTAATTTTTTTGAAATGGCATTAAAATTAAAGTTTTAAATAACTTTTTTTTACAATTTATAATATAATAATAATAATAATTAATTAAAGTGATACCACCTTTCATTAGGATCATCACTGATATAATGTTTATAAATGTTAAAAAAAGGTATTCTGGATATATTCTTCATAGTCTTCTTCTGTCTTATGCTTCATTATTACATATCGACTATTACTTTTTTCTCCAGGTTTTATTATAGGGATTTGGTTAAAATCTAGTTCTTTTCCAATTATTTACTAGGGTCTAAATCATATATTTTCTTCAGGACCGATTTACTAATTTTTTACGTTTGTTATCTTAAGTCTATAAATTTTACCCTCTTGAGTAACATACAATCTGCTTAATTTATTCAGTGTTTTTTAAATTCTTTATTCTCTTCATTTTGTTTATTCTAGTATTTCCAGCATTGTATTACAAAATGACCAGGTTTTCTGCAGAGCCAGCATTTAGTTTTTCCTTCATTCTATTTCTTTTTGCTGGTTGAATTGCTGGCTCTATATCCATAGGATCGTTGTGAGAGAGATTTTTTAGAAACAGACTCTCAGTAATCTCAGCGAATTAGTTTAATTTTTCTTCTGTCTGCTTGATTCTCTAGTTAAATTCTAATAACTAAGGATTATTGCTGAGTTCAGTCTTGTAGTTACTATTTTCTTATCTTAGCGTGTTCACGTTATCGATCAGGCATTAGATTTATTCTTTCAGTGAATTAAGTTGTATGGAAAGTTCGTTATTATCATTTTGCATTTTTTAGAGGTTTTCAAAAATTATTTTCTGAGGATCTAATAAATCTTAGGAAGAAGAGTGGGTTAGTTAAAGCTAAAACGTGGTTAGAGATGATGCTTCAGGTTTTCTCTCCTACTCTGATGAGGTGGTAAAAAACCTTTCTTGAAGCCAGCCATTTTTTGTATTATATATAATAAAAAACAAAAAATAAATAAATATAAAGAAGCTAGAGTAAAGAAAATAGAGTTAGTTTATAATATATGGCGTAACAACAAACTTAATTGCTCAACTAAACGATTTTAATGGAAATAGAAAAAATATAGACCAAATTAAAAGCATTCAAGAAAAAAGGCAAAATCTTTAGTAAAAAATGTACCTCTGGAAAAACTTCAAATAAAAAAGATAATCCGTAAGTAGATTTGAAAAGATATTAATACGCTAACTCAAAATGTGATGGAAAACTATGAAGGAAGAAACTCAATTTATAGAAGTAAATTTTTCTGCAAGCAAACTGGTTTAAATCAATGGAATCTAAAAAGCTATTTAGGAATAGAACTTTAAAAAAAATTATTTTCCTAAAAATAGTTGTAATTCATTTTAAAAAGATCAAAAATAGGTTAAATTTCATATCAACAATAAAAAAATAAAAAAATTTTTATTTCTAGAATTTTTATTTTAATTAACAAAATTATCTAAGATTATTCAAATGAAGATGAAATTATATATAAGCAATAAAAAATTATGATGAAATTAAAATAAAATAAAATTTATTTTTATTAGCTAAAAATAGTTAAAATGTAGAATCAAGATATTTGTATATCTTGTAGTGAAAAATTTGATTCATAATTTGGCATTCCTAAAATTTTACCTTGCAGCCATTCAGTTTGCATTATCTGTTTGGCAGCAGATTTCAGAAAAAATAAACAGAATAAATGTCCTATTTGCTAATTAGTTTTTTATAAAACCCTAATAATTTAAAAAACAACGAACAACTTTTAATGACTAAAAACTAACAACTTAGTTATAATAAAAAATAAAATAAACCTTAGAAACGTTAAAATCTTAAAGAATAAACTTGAAATTATAACTATTAAAGATAAACTAGTAGCATTCTATTATTTGTAAATAGACTTTAGTTCTATTAAATAGCCATATCTTTAACAAAACTAATCAAGTAAAAAATGAAATATAATAAAGCATTAGAAGCGTAAATTAAAAAGTCTTGAAACTTGAATATATTATAAAATAGTAAGGCCAAATTAATATATATGATTAAAGAGAAAAAAATGAAGTACTAACTCAAGAGGATTATCAGAAAGTATAAAAATAAGGAAAGAAGCGAATATAAAAATTAGAAGATTATAAAGAATAATTGCTTAAGTAATTAGGTTAAGCTTTTGAGTTTGTTTATAAGAATTGAAAAGAAAAAACATAAGAAGTAATAGAGAAAAGTTAACAGTAATAAGAAGAGAGCAAATAAAATATAAGAATTTTAAATTAAAATTAAGAATAAAATTATTAAAATCAAGACTTTTAAAATTATTTCATTAATTTAGTAGAGATACCTGCAACTTACATTTATTTGATATAATAAGGGAAGAATATAAATTAATTAAGATACAATAAAAAGTTCCTACGTATTAAAGAAGTATAGATTATAAAAATAATCTATATCTAGTAGGTGGAAAAACAAATAATTAAGTAATAAAAACTACCTGATAAGTGGATTTCGAAGGAAATTTTAAGTAATTAAATGATATGAATGTAGCAAGATTTTGCTAAGGTTTAGCTGCAGCTTAAGGAATGATTTTTGCTGCAGGAGGGGCAGATAAAAATACATTAAATACAGTAGAATGTTTAAGATTAGAAAGTGAAAATAATTGAAAATTAAGTTCTTAAATGCCCTATGGAATTCGTAGTTAAACACTTGCAACGGATATGTAAGAAGAAAATATATATTCTTTTGGAGGAAAAAATTCAGAAAATTAATTGTTAAAAGATATACTTAGATACAATATTTAAAAAGATGAGTGAACATAGATTGAATTTTAGCTACCAAGTCCTATTAGTGTTTCAGCTATATGTTTAGATCCTTTAATAATATTAGGAGGTAATCATAAAAATAATAAGCAATCAAAAATAATTTATAAAAAAAATGCTTTTAATTGGTAAGAAGCACTTCTTCCTATAGAAGGTAATTGTCTATTTTAAGTAAAATAAAAAGAAAATTATGTTTTTGCCATTATGTATTCATATAGTTAAGAAGATTATATATAAATTATGAAAGTTGAAACTAATAATTTGCATGCAGAAATAATTAGAAGAGAAAGTAGATAAAATAATAATAAACTTTTTTAATCTTAAAAATATAAAAAATTATCTATTTGCTTAAAAAAATTATTTTCTTATATAATCAACTATGATTTATTACATCAAAAAAAAGTATGAAGATCTATTAACTTGCCAAATTTTATGCCTTGAAAAAGAAAAAAAATCAGAATATATTGAATCACTACCTTCTTTTTTAAGTTTTTTTTATAGATAAGCAAATAATAAGCATCGAAAGGTTAACTATACGAAGAGTTAAAAGCATAGCTAAAATTAGTAATACTAAATCCGATAAAGTAAATTTTAGAAATTAGTCATTCATAAAAATTCTAAAAAGCTATATTAATTTAGAAAAAACAATAGAGTAAATTATCAGTTGATAAAAGTGAGAATTCTAGAATAAAAACTAATTTTTTAGCAAAGAAAAACAAAAAATATTAAATTTCACCTCGATTAGGACGAAATTTGAATTATATTATTTGATGGAAAATTAAGGGAATGTTAAAAGCTTAAAAACTTAGAACAGTAGAAAACAAATAGATAGTAATAAGAAAAAAAAGTAAAGAAATACGATAAAGACTATGATAAAAAAATTATTAAAAATTGGAAGAGAAGAATTTTTAATTGTTTAAGAGCAATAAAGAAAAAAGAAAAAATATAAATTTTATCTTACAATGAAAATTAAACTAAAATTTAGCTTTATATGAAAATAAGATGAAAACCGAAAATGCTTTTATAAAGTAAAAAAACAGTAAAAAATCTTTTCTACAATAAAAAAATAGAAAAGCTTTAAAGAAATTATTTATAGACAATAAAAGTTTAAAATTTTTTCTGAATGATTTATAAAGCAAGATAAAAAAAATGGTGTAAGCTAATTTGGTTTAGATAGTTAAATTTATATAAATTTAATATAAGTAAAACAATTTTTTATTTTAAATATATACATTTCTTTAGAAATTTAAATTAGTAAAATTTTATATTATAAAGTTTAATAAACCTAAATAGTTTAATATCAAATTTATATTTAATAAAAAATATGTTGAAATATTAAAATGTTACAAATTTATTTAAAAACTAAAAGTTTATATAAAGCTTGAAGAAGCTGTAAATAATTTGTGCATTTAAATTAAAAAAATAATAGTTTTAATAGAATTAATTAATTAATATAAATGAATATATCTATATATTTTCATATAATTATAAAACAGTTTTATATAAATTACAAACATTATTCTTATTTCATAAATTGCTTGTATTTTTTTCTTCTTCCACTTCAACTTCGTTGTATTAAATAAATATTAAGATAGTGGCTCCCAAGTTTCAGCTTGCTTTAGTGGGGCGGATTTCCAAAGGTACTTAAGCCATCAATCTAGGGATGAAGGAAATAATAGCTTAATAAGAGGTTGGAGAATTAAATACCCATGATCGACTATATCTTCCACTGCTTTTGCTTATTCTTAAATCTTGAACGGAACGAACTTTGATTTTGATGGCTATTTAACTTTTAATCTGAAGTGAGATAATAGTTGAGCACTGCTTTGGTATTCGTAAGAAACAAAACCTGCCATGACTCCATTTTTCAAGATATATCTTATTTACTTGTGGTTAACCATATAATGGTGAAGCCATGCTAATCTAATTTATTTATTTATATCCTTTTTGCCGTTCATCATTTCACTTATGAAACTAAATTTATCTTCTAGATAATTTTTTGGAAAGCTATTATTAATAAAATAGATTTATTTTAACTGTTTTATAATTTAGAGATTAAAACTAAGATAGATTTTTTTATATGTTAACTTCTTTCTAGAACATAGATTTTTATATATGGAATCCTAAATAAAATCTTGCAGAGTTTCACATAATTAAAAATAATTAATGGCATTCAAGTCTTCATGTATGCAAAAATATGAATGCTTTAATTTAAAACCCTTCCATTATATATATTTGCAAAATCCAAAAATCAATGTTGTTATATCAATTCTCTGAGAGATAATAGTAATAGTAATAATATTATAAGTCATATTAGAATTATAGCAAAAGGTTCAAATTTGTATAAAGAAACTATTCCTTTATCGTAAGCTTATACAATATTTTATAAGTATAATTGCAAATTGCTTCATTATCAATATCTTCAAAATAAAAGTATGCAATTGTCATTTAACTTATTCTATCTATAGTATCTTAAAAGAACTTTCCTTTTCTATTATTTTTAAATGTATTCAAGTATCTTTTACAGTCTTCTAACGTTCTATATATCTATTTAGAAATGTTAGGTAAATTTCTTCAAGATTTTAAATATCAAAAGCTATCACTATTTATATTGCTAAATAAAAAATAAATATTAAAATCAGAATTTGTTAGCTTTCTAAAAATAATTTAAAATAAAGATTTAAATGTTTCATTTTTATATAGTCTCAAAAGGTAATAAAGTCAAATCTATGAAAAAATATTTGTTAAATGTTTAGTTTTATTTAGAAAAAACATCTTGCTACTTTTATTTATTTTTTATAACTTACAAATTTGCTCCTAAATAATTTCTGAGCTGTACTCTGTTTTATGAAGTAAAAAGATTTGAGGATTTGCTGAAGTTTAAGGAATAATATTTGACAGTTTGGTTGCTTTTATGTAAATATTAAAAAATATGTTAGGATTCAAACCAGGATTCTTCGTGGTTTCAAAAAAGCAGAAGTTAAAAGCATCCAAGTAAGGTTATGATCAAGAAAGGGTGTCAAAAAAGTTTACCCATCAGGATGAGTCTCCCACCTCTGAAGAAAAGCCTAGAAAATAAGCTAAAATTATAATGCGTTTTGAAATCTCGAATCTCATCACATAAAAGTAAATAAACTATGATTAACTGATTAAAGTGGTGGTGGATTTCCAAGAAGAGGTAAAAAGTTGAAGAAAAACAATAAGAAGCTAATGATGAAAATTGAACTTGCGGAGCAAATAAAATCGAGAGTTTTGACCAAAGAATGAGACCTTAACATTTTTGAATATTTCACAAGATTAGAATAATTAATCTCAAAAATAGCAATAGAAGAAATTTTTTATTTTTCTTATGTCTTTTAGTCTTCATTGTATTTTTTAAAATTTTCTTGTATATCAATGTATTAAATGTTCAATATATGTAACTTTAAACTATTAAATATTTGATATTTAATTATCATTCATCATATATATTTAATTTTTCGTTCGAAATAAGTTAAAGATTTATAATGTCTGTTTCTCCCTTTTATTAGATAAATTTTTCTTTTTAAATTATCATTTTTTATAAAAAAATATATAAATTTTGTTGAACTTAACTTCAATTTCTTATTTTGATTAAATACATTTTTATTTCTAAAAGCATTCTTCATCGGATGGCATAATACTGATTTAATCAATTTTTTAATTTCTTATTTAAATCTTTGGATTTTACCTACATAGAAAACATATTGCTTGAAGTCTTTAAATTTGTTCTTTAAAATTTTATATAATTTCAATCTACTTAAACTCAAATAATTTATAAAGTTATAACTGATTTTTTTGAACTAAATTTATTTAATTTTAATCAAAAATTGTTTTAAATCTTATTTTAAGAATTTTAATTTTTTATACATTCATAAGATTTTAAATATAGTTTAACAATTTTTTAATACTCACTTTTAGATAATTTAAAACATTTAATAATTATAATATTTATTTAATTAAAGCAAAATTATAGTCAAAACATTTAAAGTTTAGTAAAAAATATATTACTATTTTCAAATTATTTATTAATAATTTTAATTTAATAACTAATCATTTTTAGACTTTAAGATTTTATTTAATACTTAAATTACTTAATTCAGCTAAAGAATAAATATATATTTCCTAAACTTAAAAAATTTTTATTATATAAAAATGGAATTTTAACTTAAAATATCTCAAACACAAAAGACAAATATAGTCAGGATAGTCATATTAAAATGTTTCCTAAAAATCTTAAGCAAGTAAGAAATTAATAAAAAAAACTTGGATTAAAGAGCGCGTAGCACTTTACTGGCGCGCATCTCTTAAAAAATAACATTGTCATTAAAAATGCTTAGAGAGCACATTTAAGCTTAATAACAAGTATGACTTTAATAAATAGCAAAACTAATATAAAAACTTAATTTAGTAATTATATTTATATGAAAGGTATTAATATACAATTTGATCAATAAAAAAGGTCTGTTAAAAATGTTCGATTTTGTGTGGGACCTGCAAGGCATCCATAACTGAAATTCGAAGGAATTTAGATCAAACCATATCTCAGAAAAATGGTTTTTAAGCCTCTTGGAGTGCAGATTTCTTTGATCAATATTTAGAGAGTGTTTGAATATCTAGGGGAAAGTATGTAGTTGTTATACCTTCCTCCTTTATAATATTTTCACACAGACTCGGGTTTTGTCAAACCATGCCATTGTTTAAGAGGCCAAACTACAAAATAGACGTGGAAGGCCTCTTTGGATTGGCCATGGATCTGGTGAAGGGCATATTCCTATTGTATTCTAGGTCGGAGCTTCTACAATTAGGAAGCCCGAAAAGGCGGAAAAAGCTTCGAATTAGTCAGAAATGGAAAAAAGTTCTCACAGAGATAATATGAATTCGATCAAGAGAAAAGGAACTATGGTAGCAATAGGACAATGAGTAAATGGAATTCCTGTTGGTGCATAGCGATTTACTCTCATAATACTCACAAACTGTAAATTCAGACCAGCCAAGTGCATAAATTATGAAAAGTCTTTTTGTGCCACTTTGTCCCTTTCCACAGCCCTCCCACATTGAGAAAATATTCCAGAGAATGATAAGAGTCAACAGAGGAAGAGAATCACCTTGAATTAAAGCAATTTTTTCAGAACGAATTGGTCCCAACAAAATTTAAAATCAAGAATTTCTACATTACGAGCATACCAACGACAAATCTGCTCGCCGAACTTTCCCGGAGAAAAAAGCTATCCAATGTAGACTCGGATGTAAAAAGGGGTCTCTAACGAGGCTAACTATCTAAATAATTAAAATTCTTTGTATTACTATTTTTATTAAAATTGAACAAACAGAAAAAAAGATAAGTCGATTTGCTGAAATCAAAGAAAGTATTTTTAAAGCTTTTCCAATAATTATTTTATGGAATTTGAGCGAGATTTACAGCTATCAAAGACAATAAAGAAGTAAAAAAGACCTAAATGCTGGTATTGTATAAAGCCTGGACATTTCATAAGATTCTGTTAAAATTTTCATATCAAGTATAAGGTTTAAAATTATATAATCTTTAGTAAAGTTAGTAAGATGATCGTTAATTCTTAGGGTAGCATCTATATATTTAAAATAATTAATAGAAAATATTTTATTACGAAATTTGAAGCAATCTAAAAATGTCAGCATCAAAAAATATTTGGCAATTATTTAAATTTCGATTCAATATCAAAATCATGACAGTTTGAAAGAGCAAACTAGATTCTTCATCACGTAGTAAAAAAGTAGAGAAAGACTGTGGAATTATCTTTTAGGGAAATTTTTTTCAGGAACTTTAAACAAATCAGTTATTAACTTAATTAGGAGATAATCATTATATTTTATTATTATTACTGCTATCTTTAGTCAAAAAAATAAACAAATAATTTATTTAAATTATTAAATATTATTTTTCCTTAAGATCTCATTTTTTAGTTACTTTTATTTATAGATATTAATAATCTAGAACGACATTTAGAAATGTTTAATTAAAATTTAATATTAACTTTTTAATTCTTTTAGCAATAAATAATTAATAATTACCTTATAAATTAATTCTTATTACAGTTTTAAATTTTTTTAATTCTATTATGTAATTTTCTAAAAGATTCATCAATAGTCAATTTAAAGTATTACGAAGAATTTAAGTATTTTAAAAAGCAAAAGATAGATAACTTTTTTATTTCAATAATTGCTTAATTTAATAAAAGCAATATATTTAAAAATTAATAAAAAGTAAATTGCTAATGGTTTAAAAATAGATTTATTATTACTTAATTTAAATATATAAAATAAGATTAAAGTGCTAATAAATAAATAAATTTGATTATAGAGCGCGTAGCACCTCGTTGGTGCGCAGCTCTTTAATAAATGTTTCAATACAAGTCTATTTCTTCAAGTAAGCCTTCAGGTAATAAAAATTCTTCTCTTATTAGTTCCATATCTTCATCATTTTCTTCTTCAATATCTCTTGTTCTTCTGTCTTCTATCTATCTACGTTTTATTGATTCTTTGTTACAAGCGTCCATTATTTTTTTTTACATACTTTGCTAATTTTCGTTTCTAATTATTTTCTTCTTAATCAAGCTTTTATAAACTCATAAAAACTATCCTTTTCCTGCTCTATAATCTTTTCCTATTTCTTTTTTTTATTCAATTTTCTTTTCTAAGTATCCTTTTTTTCTTTTTTCTAATATGTTTTTGATATAATCTTTTATTATCAAGTCAGTTTTAGCTCTTTTTTACTCTTCTTAGGTTCTAATGAATTTTTCGAATTTTGCTGTACCTCATATTATATCAAATAGTTCCATTCCTTGTCTTTCTACTCCTATTTTTCTTAACTTTCTAATACATATTTATCTACTTTCTTTGTATTCTGAGCATTTTTCTATGATATGCCTTTCGTTTTCTCTTGCATCATTACAGAAAGGGCATTTGCTTGTCGCAACTAGGTGTCTTTCTTTTAAACAATCCTGGCTCCCATTACATCTCGTTCTTATTCTAAATATGTAGCATATTTCTTCTTTTCTATTTTTATTGTATCTCAGGTAGTTGGGTGGTCCTACTACATATTCATCAAATCATATTTTTCTATACTGTAGAGTTGTTATCATTTACTCCATTCTTTCTCTATCTTCTATGTATACTCTATGTTCTCAAATTGCACGATTAATGCTTTTCTTCCCTTTTTGATTATTATTACCATCATCTATAAATATATTTTTGTCTTTAATTTTTAATTCTAATTTTATTGTCGTGCAGTATTGTTCAAAAATAAAGTTCTCTTCTTTACTTAGGTCGAACATTAATCCATCTACTGTTTTTCCTTAGTTACCTATTAGTCTGCCTCTTAATCTCAGCGTTTTCTGCCATAGGTAATGTTTAAATTTCATAAATTGTAACTCGTATTCTAGCATCTCATTTTACACTTAGAAAGGGGCATCTATGATTGCTCTATATAATAATTAAAAAGAAGTTTTATTTTAATATAAAGCTTCTATCTGATTTAAATTGTTTGCTAATATCTTTAAAAATAATTAAAATTATTTATTTATTTAATATACTAAATTAAAGTGTTCGTATCTCCAGGGATTTTAAACCCCTTCAATACATACCTCCAGAGTTCGTTCCTTGAGGTTTAAAATAAAAGTTCGGGACTCCCAGTTTTTTTGGAGTTCTGGCACTCCCTTGAAAAAGCCTCCTTCTAAATATTCTTCCATCCTTGTCTACATAAATTCTTGAAAGTTCTCTCCAAATCTCTTCACTGTTTCTTCTCTGTTTATCCAAATATATCTTGCATCTCTTGTATGTGTGGAATTTTGATTTGCACAGGTAGCACAGCTTGACGATCCTTCTGGGAGGAGTTATCTCTAAGGGTTTTGTGTATTCTAGTTCCATTTTATTTTCAGCTAAAGTTTAAGGTTAAATTATTTTTTCTCCCAAAAGTTTCACTTCGATTTCCTGTTTCATTAATCTTTCTTCATTGTTTTAACTTTTCTATAGTAATTTTTGGTTTTCTTTCTTTAATATTTAAACTTCTTCTTATAGGTTACGGATAGATTTCATGAGTTATTCTATTATTAGCTATTCATCATTTTTCTATTTCTACATTATTTTTTAATTACCACTTTTCATGTAGTTGCTTGATCGTGGCTATGGGAGTAAAAATTCTCGCTTGCTTTAGTCAGTTTCTGTTGATTTAATTTCTTATTCAATTTAAGATTATCTTTATTTTTCTAAATTTGGGGGTTAAAGAGCTTAAGAAAATTATTATATTATTAAAGAAGACGTGGTAGGAGAAGAATTAGAAGTCTCTGATTTTTTTTCCTTTTTCTATGGCGCTGGAAAAAAACCCTTCCTGAGACCTTCTGCCATTTTTTTTTAAATTAAAATTATAAAGCTAATTCATATTATTATTTAATTTATCGTTATTTAGATTATAAAAAAATTAACTAATCTATAAATACGAAAGTTCAAAGATATCATAAAATTATCTATAAATTGCTTTTCCAGATAATTAACTTTAAATTGTAATGGTCAGATTTTATCTTTATTACATAAGAGTAGAATATAGAGGTATCCTGAAAATTGAAAAGAATTCGTCATGATTACTTTCGCTTAATTTTATCAAGCTATTTACATTTAATTACCTATGGCTTAAAGCTTTCTTTAATTAAAAAATTCTTGACTAACTAATAAAATAAATGGCAAACTTTATTAATGAAACACTAAATCTGCTTTAACGTGCTTCCTAAGAAAATTTTAATTTAGACAACAGCAAGAATATGATTCTTCTTTCACTTAAAAATAATTCTCATTAGATTTTCCGCAAGCAAATCTAAAAATCTAAAACATCTTTTCCTTAAATCGTTTTTTCAACCGAATCACACTAGGGTATGCAATCTAATTTACTAAAAGCATTAGTTTTAACAAGATAATGAAATTTCATCGAATTCAACACTCTAAACTTACCAATTTAATGACTCTGATATTAAAATTTCGTACTCTCACTTCAAAACACTTCAAAAACTATGCTTTTTTCCTTTAAAAAATTAGATAATATTAACTTTAAATATCTAAAATAAAATATAAAAATGATACTATTTAATTTTAAATTGCTAAAAGAATAATTTTAATTAAGATATATATAAATGACTGTAAGTGTAATTTAATTTAAAGAAATATAAACTAAAATTAAATAAAAAAAACTATTAGTAAAAGCATAAATAAAATAGATGATATAAATTAAAAATATTTAAACTAAAAAATAAATTAGTATTGTTATTAAAATTAAATGTAACTATACATATTTAAATAAAAATAATAACTATATTTATATATGTATAAGAATGATATTTAAAAGTAGGTTCTAATATTAAAATAATGAAGCATTAATTTGGTTATAATTTGGTCTATGATTATAATTTGGAGGTATTAATAAAATGAGTTGATATAATATTTGAAATTAGTATGTTTTTTAGAATTGATGACTATTTGATATGGAAAAAATGTATAAAATAAATGGTTTGATTTAAGTGTAATAATATATTTGAATAATGATGAATTATATGTAATTTGGATATAATTTGAGTATATTATAATTTGATAATTTGATTATTATTATATGATTATTTGGATTGATTAAAAAATAGTAGATATAAGTTAAAATAGTATATTTACTTAAAATAATTAATTTGATATAGTGTTGTAAATATCTGATATTTATATTTATTTAATTAAAAGTTTAATCATTTATTCTAATTTAAAATATATTTAAATATCAATAATATTGTTCCTTTTTACTTACTTAAATTTATACTCTAAATAATATTATATAATTTAAATAAAACTTATCTGTAACCAAAATTTATAATTATATAAGTTTTAAACTTAAGAGTATATAATGGTTTAATTTATTTAATTAGATATAAATTAAGAAATTAAATATTTTAACTAATTTAAATTAGTTTATTTTTTAATTCCTTTTATATTCAAATAAACCTATTATTATCAAAAAATCTAATCATATTCAGATAATACAATTAGCATCAACAAAATTACTTTATATTAATGTATAAATAGATAGCTTAATGTTACCATTTATGTTTATCAACATATTCAAATTTCTTATCAACTAATTTCTTTCTAACTATAAAACAGAGCTAATTTTAATCTTTATTGTAATCAATATAGAATCTTTATGTGCACGTAATAACTTTTATTTTAGGGAAATTATAAACAATTTTATATACTGCTTAGGAAATATTATTGCTAATAACACTTCATATCAATGATATTTAAATTATAATTAAATTATGGTAATATCCACCAAGAAATTCATTAAACTATCAAGAAGTTTATCTATCTATTAAAAAAGAAGCTTCTTAATAATATATTATATAACTTTAGAGCACTCAATATAGTAGTAATCATAATATTTTCACTTATAAATTTTCTTTTTTGTGAGCATTTATATAACTTCATTGTTCATGCTCTTTTTAAAATACTGGTCTTTACTTTTTCTTAAGTAAAAAAGATATAAGTAAAATGAATTTAAATAGCTATTTAGACAAAAGCAACATTTAATATGTTTTAGATAAAATATTTTCTAACTTTAATCTTTGTTAATCCAATAAAGAATTATTTTATCACTAAAACTTACTTTTACCTTTAATTATTAAAGTAATATAATAGCTATAAATATTTATATCTATATGTATTATTAGATTCTTTTTGCTTATTTTTAGTATTATTTAGATAATAAACTTTTTAAGATAATAATTTAGCTAACTGTTTATTAGATCACTTTTTTATAAATTTTTATTATTTAAATAATTCTTTTAAACTATAATATAATAACTAAATCATAAGTAGATAGCATCAACTTTAAAACTCAAATATTTTTATTTTATACTAAATTAAAACATACTTTCAAATTCATTATGCACATCATTATGTGCATCATTACTTAATATTAATATGTCTCTACTAATTACACAATATTTAATTATATCAAATATATTTATATCAACCCTTACAATCAACACCATCACTGTCTAACTATCAGACTAACATTAAATCAACTTACAATATATAACATTCTAAAAATATAACCACATAATCATTACTTCTTATTATACCTAAATTATTCAAATTTATAAAATACTATAATATAATATTTATTATTAAAAAATACTTTAAATTTATTATATTTTATTTAACTTCATTCATCCCTTTATTCTTATGGTCTTGTAACTCAAATTCACTACGTCAACTCTCAACAATAAAAGCTTACCTTAATCAGGAATAAATGTATAAGCAAATCTATCTCTTGCTTTAAATGCTGATAAATAAAGAGAATTATGTTTAAATTCTATTTATTGCCATTATTGATTGCTTTTTTTATATATCTTTCTACAATGTTCTTCTTTATAAGGATTTTTAAATCCTCCAACTATAATTAGAGGTTCAAGTAATACTAAAGGATAATGAACAGCTTCAGGAGGATTCAAATTACATTTATTTCATATATCGTTCTATATATTATATTTTCATATATCACTTAAAATTTATCCATTTTAGTTTATTCCTCCAAACGAATAAACATTTTATTCACTTTTATCTACTACTAATGTCTAACTTACTATTCCAAAAGGAAACTAAGAACAATATTATCATTTATTTTAACTTCCTATCTTTAATTTTTCTACTGTTCGTAAAAATTTACTTTAATCAAAAGTTCCTCCTACTACATATATATAATCTTAAGCTGCTACTATTCCAAATCCAAATCTTCCTTAGTTAAGACTAGATAGTTTTCTACTATTTCCTTAAAAGTCAAATTATCAAGTATCTTTTAATCCTTATCCATTTATTTATCCTCCAACAAAATATAATTTATTTCTATATTCAATACTTCTACTATTACTAGGAACTTAAGTATTTAATTAAACTTTTTAAATTTTTTCTGTTTCTATATTAAATAATCGAAGAATTTAAGTGCCCAAATCAAAGAAATGAATATAATTACTTTCCTTTATATTCTATTCAGCTTAAATTATTTATTTTATGCTAGGCTTAATGCTTCTTTAATCAATCATTTTAAGTTTTATCTGCTAATATATTTATTTGATTGCATTTGAGGAATATTTTTGTGTGATAGAAACGAAGGATTATAGTTGGATATTATATTTCTTATTATTCTTTAGTTCCTATTATGATAGCATTGTAATATGTTATGAAGGTATCCAATTTAAAAACTAATAGCTAACTATTTATTGCATCTAAGTAATTTTATTTTACTTCTAATCTATTTACTTCTTCATTTAATTTAATTTCTATTAGCATTACTTTCTAATATTCATCTACTCCTATTGTAATATCTCTACCCATTCATCATTTATAGGTAAATCTTCAAATCTAAAGTGAAATACCTTATAACAAATGCAGCAGCTGATTTGATTCTATAAATAGTACTAAGTCTTTAAGCATAAGCTACAGAAAGTATGAGAACAAGGTAAGACAGTAGGAATAGCGTTAGTTAGGTTAAAAGGATAAGAGCAGTATTAGCATAGGTAGATGACTTACATTTTATTATAAAGTTAATAAATGTAAAAGCTAAAAGTGTAAATATAACAGTTTAGATTAGATTATTACTATTACTATGATAAACTAGCTTATTAATATTACCTCTAATACTAATGTAACTAATCTATTTATAATTTATTACTTACTTTAAATATTATCATCTATTACCTTATATTCTCTTTTTATCTATTTTATATATAACTAATATTAAATAGAAATTATAAAGAGTTTATTGATAACTTAATAAAAAAATTAATTATTAGAAATAAGTGAGTATTATTGAACTTATATTAAGACAAAATTAATATGCTTATATAACTTATTTAATTATTAAAATATATAAAAGTAAATGAATTATGTCAATAATTTAAGAATTGTAATATATTAACTAATTATGTCTATAATATAATATATTAAATTTGATAATTAATATTAGAATATTTAAAAATAAAGTAAATAGATGTAAAATAAGTTTAAGTATATATAGATAGTATATTAAATGTTTATAGTATTTTTGGAATTAGTAATTTGGATATTTGATATGTTATTGATATGTTGATAATCTAGTGTATAATAGTGTTAGTTGAACTAGTTATTTTGTAATGTAAATAGTGATTTAATTTTGATAATATTATTTAATTTAAATAATAATTTGAGATATTTAATTAGCAAAATTTAGTTTTTATATATTAAAACTATTTACATATTTTTTTATTTAATATTCTCTTTTTGGTAAATATTGTTTATAACTATGAGAATAATCTATGAATGTTGATCTACAATAATAAAATAGGAAAGATTAATAATTTAAATAAATTAATTGTATATTTTAATCTAATTAAAGGAAATGTATCTTCATTGTAAAAACTTTTATCAAATTTAAACTGTTATTTAAATAGAATAAGATACAGAAAATAAATTAAAGATGTTAAATTAAAACTATGCTAATCAATAAAATCCTAAAAATCTAATATCAAACTAAATAAGTTAAGGATAACAATAAATAATCCAAAATTAAGATATTATTCAGTTCAAATCAAATTTACCACTCAATCCATTTTGTAAATTATTTATAAAATTTAATAAATTTATGTTAAAATGTAACATTTTTAATTTTTTACAATCATTTAATTTAATGATACAAAAATAATTAATTTTAATATTTCTTTATTAAATCTTTCGCTTTATACAAATATAATTCAAAAATATTAATCAAATTATATATTATAATTAAGCCAAATAATAATCCTTACTACTTATTAGTTTTATATTTTCAAACTATTATGTATAAATCAATAGACGCCAATCCTCCAACTCAAACTAACTTGAACTCTGGTACCAGGAAGTATCCATAGGTGAAGAACCAATCAAAAATCTTGTTAGGAGCCAAGAGAAGAGAAGACAAGATCGAAGAGGCATCAAGTAGTATTAATGATGAAAGATACCAGATACTAAGGTCTTAGAGAAGCATTCCGATAGCGGCCCTATAATAAACTCACAAGGGAATGTTAGCACTGTGGAAGACTTCAGCAAGGAATTTTATTAACTTTAAAAATCTTTATCAAAGAGCTGCGCCCGCCTGAGGTACAACGCGCTCAATAATCGTATTAATTTATAAACTTTTTAATAAATATTTAATGCTTTATTTATAAATATTATTAATCTATTTATAGAGTTAAGATATCTTCTATATGTAAAATAACTTAACAACATTGCCTAAAAATTTATTAGAGTAGTGCTAGTTTTTTGCAAGTTTATTTAAAGCCTTCAAATAATATATTGAGTATAAAAGACATAGATAACATTAACTTTAAATATCTAAAAATAACATAAAAATGATATAGTTTAATTTTAAATTATTAATAGATGTAATTTTTAGTTAAATTATATACATAAAAAATGCCTGTAAGTAAAATTAATTTTAAAGATATATCAACTATTTTAATTGAATATATAATTTGAAAAAGCTTAAATAAAGCAAATGAAATAAATAAAAAGAAATGCTTTAAATTAAAGTATTAAGTAAATATTGATTGACTATTTATTAAAATAAATCAAATTATACATGCTTAAATTATAAATTATTAATAAAATTAATTTTACTAATAGATTAATTTAAAATGTAAACTTATATATTTATATTTAAGATATTTCAAAAGTTATTTAAATATTAAAAATAAATAAATACTACAATTTATAAATTTGTTTATTTATTATAAATTTTATTATTTCTAGCTTTTAATAAATATAATATAAGCATAACTTTTTAATATTTTAGAAAAATAATTTAGATACTTAATTCAAATTTTATATTATTGATATTGTATATTTCTAAATCCAGAAAGAAAAGGGAAATCTATAAATTAAATTAGTACTTTCATTTACATGTTTTATATAAAAGGATAAAGGATAAAATTAAGTTTATAGTCTTAGAAAAGAGCTCCAGGGTTCACTTATTTTTGTTCCTGCTCTTTCTTGAACTAAAGGATTGCGTAGGACTACATTAGTCCGCCATCCTTGTCTCTCCCTCATCCACTAATTATCGTTATAGTTTCTTCTTCCATTTTTATAAACATCGTTGTTTCTTGAGTTGTAGAATTTCTTTCTGTATACTTATCCTGTTCTTGTTGGTCATATTCTGAAAAGTTAGTCTAATATTTATTACTTGTTAATTTTTTCAATTTCTTGTTTCTTCCAGCATTTTTTCCAGCAATGATTTTTCTAGCATAAATAGCACCGAATCTTTTTGCGATAATAATTGATCTTATTTATTTCTTATTATTAGAATTCCGATTCGATTTCCATTTGGATATTTGATTATTAATCTTATTAATCTTATTAATCTTATAATTTTTAAATTGTTACTTGCTATTATTCTTGTTTTTCTTAAAGTTGCTTTATTTGATATTCAATTTAAGAAAAATGAAATTGGAACATTTGAGGGACTTCGTTAAATTATTTATCAATTTATTCCAATTTAATTACTATTTACGATTAGATTTTATTTAATGATTCATCTATGGATGGGAATTATAGGTTTAATTATTCCATTAATTTTTCTAGTAAGTTTTCTAAATTTTCTATTTTTTATCTTTGCTTTTTCAAGTCGTATTGGATATTTGATATCCTTTGCTGAACTGATTATGCAAAGGATTCCTTAGATTACTAATCTTTATCTTATTAAGACTATTCTTCAATTAAATTAGGTTATTCTTATTTTTTCAAGTATTCGTTAATAGAGGTCTATTATTTCTTAGGTGCCATTTTATATATATATAATAAATATTTGAATCATACTTAATTAAATAACTTATACTTTATTTTAAACATACTTTTAGTATATTATTATTTTTAATCTTATAGATTTTTTATTTAGAATCTTATAATATTATCATTAATATATATTTAATATAAAATGGTACCTAAGAAATAGCAGATCT
Organism: Loxodes magnus; assembly: GCA_946699065.1. Classification (NCBI taxonomy): domain Eukaryota; phylum Ciliophora; class Karyorelictea; order Loxodida; family Loxodidae; genus Loxodes; species Loxodes magnus. Next base: position 52,942 of record CAMPDV010001774.1, read on the forward strand.
CTCTCAATAAATACCTTTAAAATAAGAATAAAGATCTTATTTAATTGATTAATTACCTTAATAAGATAAAGAAAAATGATTTCAGAAATATTTTTTACAATCAATTCAGTAAAGGATATTAAATATATAATATGAATTGAGTACAATAGATTCTAAAAATATTTTCCCATTATTTTCTATAATTCTTTTTTCTTTAAGTCTAAATTGAAAGCAATTCCGTACTTTATGTCAAGGTCCTTGCAAAATCAGTATGTCATAATTTTCCGATAGGGAATAAAAGTTGTTGTAGTTTGTTGTTCGACATCAATTGGATCATTCATCGATATTTTTTAGAGGAACATGATTTCTGTTAACTCTGGGAATTGGTTGAATTTGTTTCTTGTTCTTCTATTCTGGTATTTCCTGACTATTTATTTTCTAATTACATAGCTTGGAGTTCTTAAACTATTTTTTACTAAACATAACTTAATTGATTGCAGCTTTTTTAGAAGTGACTTTTTGCAATAAATTTTCCAATTTTCAAAGTATATATAAGTTATAATAGAAATCTAATGAAGATACATAAGCAATGGAAAATTAAAGATGGATGAAGATTCAAAGAAATATTTAATAAATTAACTTTGAAGATATTGCAAGAGGATATTTTAAGATAAATAGACTCAATTTTAGTAATTTAGTAAATTTTTGATCTTATGGAAGAAGATTATGAAGAAGTTAATTAATTATAATTTTAATTTATTGAATTGGAATCGTATGCAAGATGTTAGAGACATTAATTTAACTAATAAAAACTATGTAGACCTTTTAAAAGATAATTCCCTTAAATTATAATTATTATAATTTCATACTTTTTAAGTTGCTAAATAAATAAATATTATATAACATTTTTATTTTATATAATATTTTATTTCTTTCCTAACTCATTACTTTACATTGCAATAAACCAAAATTTGGGTACTTAGTCTAAAGTTATAGGTTAAAGTTTTCATAATAATACTGCTTAAATATTTATCTTTAATAAGAAATTATGATTTCATTCTTTGTAATTCAATAAAATAAAGTTATATATAAGATATTATTAATTATCAAATTATTAACTACAAAATACTTAATTACTAAATTATTAAATCATTAATATTTAAAATATAATATAATATTTATTTTTAAAAATACTTTAAATTAATTATATTTTATTTAACTTCATTCATCACTTTATTCTTAAAGTCTTGTAATCCAAGTTCACTATATCCACTCTCAACAATAAAATATTAGAGTTATCAGGAATAAAAGAATAAGCAAATCTATCTCTTGTTTTAAATGCTGATAAATAAAATGAGTTATGTTTAAATTCTATTTATTATCATTATTGATTGCTTCTTTTATATATCTTTCTTTAAAATTCTTTATTTCTTTGATTTTTTACTCCTCCAACTATAGTTAGAGGCTCAAGTAATACTAAAGGATAATAAGCAGCTTCAGGAAGATTCAAATGACATTTATTTCATATATCATTCTATATATTATATTTTCATACGTCATTTAAAATTTATGCATTTTAGTTCATTCCTCCAAAAGAATAAATATTTTATTCACTTTTATCTGCTACTAATGTCTAATTTATTATTTCAAAAGGAAACTATGAACAGTATTATCATTTGTTCTAACTTCCTATTTTTAATTTTTCTACTGTTCTTAAAAATTTACTTGAATCAAAAATTCCTCCTACTACATAAATATAATCTTAAGCTGCTGCTAATCCAAATCCAAATCTTCCTTAGTTAAGACCAGTTAGTATTTTACTATTTCCTTATAAGTCATACTATCAAGTATCTTTTATTCCTTATCCATTTATTTATCCTCCAACTAAATATATCTTGTTTCTATATTCAATACTTTTACTTAAAATAGAAACTTTTATATTTATTTTAACTTTTTAAATTTATTCTGTTTCTATATTAAATAATCGAAGAATTTAGGTACCCCATTAAAAGAAATGAATATATTTACTTTCCTTTATATTCTACTCAGCTAAACTTATTTATTTTATAACTGGCTTAATGCTTCTTTAATCAATCATTTTAGACTTTATCTTTTAATATAATTAATGAATTGTATTTGAGGAATATTTTTAGGTGATAGAAACGAAAGCTTACAGATGGACATTATATTTCTTATTATTCTTTAGTTCCTATTATTTTAATAATGTAATAAGTTATGAGGGTATGTGACTTATAAACTAGTAACTAACTATTTGCTATATCTAAGTAATTTTCTTTTGCTTCTAATCTATTTACTTCTTCATTTAATTTAATTTCTATTAGCATTACTTTCTAATATTCATCTACTCCTATTATTATTGTAATATCTCTACCCATTCATCATTTATAGGTAAATCTTAAAATCTAAAGTGAAATACCTTATAACAAATGCAGCAGCTGATTTGATTCTATAAATAGTACTAAGTCTTTAAGCATAAGCTACAGAAAGTATGAGAACAAGGTAAGACAGTAGGAATAGCGTTAGTTAGGTTAAAAGGATAAGAGCAGTATTAGCATAGGTAGATGACTTACATTTTATTATAAAGTTAATAAATGTAAAAGCTAAAAGTGTAAATATAACAGTTTAGATTAGATTATTACTATTACTATGATAGAAAAAGAACAGCTAAATTATATAATAATTAAGATTATTATACTTTATAAAGCCTTATTTAGATATAGAATTAAATAATCATTATATTGGTTACATTTTTTAGAACCTTTATTTAAGTCTTACCATGAAAGCATCATTTATAATTATAGTGAATTAATAAAGAGCGTAAAATAATAAATATCTATATACTTTATTATTATTACCATTAAGTTCAATTAATAAAATAATCTAATTAATAAAATTTTTATTAAAGAATATTTTATTGAAGATTTGTCTTTAATCAATCATTATTTAAAGATCTAGTTTTTTGCTAAAAACTTTAAAATAAGTGCTGGTATTCAATTCTTAATCTGAGCCAAAGTGATTCTTCATATATTATTGTTATTTTAAACCAATAGGCAAAGAACTTTATTGAAGTACTTGTAATAATCTTTAGAGCTTTTCTCTAGAAACTAATTATCATATATTGCTTATTATTTTCCTTTAAAACCTTTTTGACAAATATTTTATTATAATAAGTACTATAGTTCAAGATTAATCTCATCGTTTTCTAGAATGATATATAGTTTTTTATGATTTTTCCATAATTTTTTAAATAAATCCTTTTATCTAAAAGCATTTAAAAAAAGGGACTTGAGACCTTCTATCTATTAAAACAATACATTATTTCTTAATTCCTTTGCAATTATAAGAATCAACTTAGTAAGTATTTAAAGTTAAGACTTCACCAAATTTCTTTATTGTACCTTAATATAGTTCGAAAGAATTAACGCTAACTGCTTTGAAGTGAAAATCTTAACTTTTCTAGATATAATTTCTGACTATTTGGTAAAAAATTTAGAAGCATATCTTAGCTATTCTATCATCAGAATTAGCTCTCCTTTATGAAAAAAGCTTTTTTATCTTAAACCTTTAACTTCGATCATCAGTGAGGTTCCATTTCTCTCTGTATATTTTTATAATAAAAGAATAGAAAGAGCAAGACTCTGAATATCATATAATACTTCCTAAGCTTAAAGAGGTCTCTAGTTAAATACAAGATCTTGACGGAAAGTATCTGGATAATTATCCTGCTTTTGTAGGAACTCTAAATTTATGAGTATCAATTATTTGCTCGCTACACATGATTGTCAGTACTTTACAGAAAACTATCTCCTAATTTCCAAGTAACGCCCAGTAAAAGGTTATTTAAAACAAGCAAGATGAGAGCTTAGCGTCCCTAAAACATTCCAAGCAGATGATTACAATTTTATCTTATTTTTTTAATCTTATAATACTTTAGAGAGTCTTTTTCCCTTTCTAGTCTTTATTTCAGTATTGCTAAACTTATTCCATGCTTTAGCGTTTTATTCTTCCATAAGTTCTACTAGTAAATATTGCTCATTATTCTGGAAATAAGACTCTAATTATCTATAGCTAAAGTAAAATATTTTGAACATTTCCAAAGATAAATTGTTAAGTCTAAGTCTTAAGTTAAATTTTAACTAAAAGTAGATGCAAAGCTAAGTAATGATAATTCTAGTGCTAAGTTCCTAAATAGTAAATTAAAAAATTTAATTATAATGGAAATAAAAAAGGATAAGCTAAATTTATTATTTGCTTAATTAAATAAAATTCTTAATAAATTAAGAGTAGAATTAACAAATTAGTCTAATAAAAAGAACAAAGTCAGTGTTATAAAAAATATCTCTGAAAGCTATAACACTTAAAGCTACAAATATTTGAAATTAAACAAACCTCAAAACAAAATTTAAATAAAGATATAAATAAATAGCATTGTAATAAGAGTAACTAAGCCTTTTGTAAACTAAATCTATTATATTTAATTATAATTATTATTAATTTAAGCATCTTCATAATAGAAATTAATATTCTAGCAACTACATATTATTTATACAGTTTGATAGATATAAGATATTAATTACTTTAACATTAACATTTAAACTTTAAATTTATTTTATTTATATAAAAAGGCGGAAAATTTATACACTATGCTTAATAATAAAATCAGTATGAATTTCAAAAATTAAAGGATTAGAAGCTAAAAATATCTTAATTTAATAAAAATATAAGTATCTTTCTATAATTTAGTATTAAACTAGGATTATCTAAATAACTGGAAGCTATAGATAAATTTAAGCTTTATTATTAAAGTTTGCTAATAATATCTCTTTAGCTAAATAATTATTACTAAATTTATTTAAATAGTAACTATACATATTAGAATATTATGCTTTGTAATCATTATGCATAGCTAATAAATACGAAATTTATTTTGGTTTACTCTTTGTTATTTGATCATACTATTCTGCTTTTTCTTAAAATTTAAGTGAAACTTGCTAATTACCATTAACTTTATTAACTTGCTCAAATTTAAGATATGAGATATTCTTAATTAATTCAACCTAAAGTTTTTTGTAGTTTGATTGCTAGATATAACATTTTATAGGAATAAATAATCCTTGTGACTTATTTTGAGTTTTAATGCAAATAGGATTTCTGATTCAAACTCCTTTTTTAATACAAGCCCTTAATTTCATCTTATCATATCATTATTTTTGCTTTAAGTTGTATCTTAAAATTTATTATTTAATTATCTAAATAAGATAGTGATACTCGAAGTTAAATGATAAATCTAAAAGTTTTTCTAAAGCATATGTTGGTTCTTGTTAGCTTCTATTAAATTATTTCATATAAAATGCTCAATAGTATTTCCCTTATTAGCTTAATCATCTTTAGTTGATACTTTTGTTATACTTATAGAGTTATTATTAGGCTTTAAATTTAGCTTAGACATTGTCTTAACCTTAGATTAATTTCATTATCTATCTTAATTAATTAGCATTCAAAACTTGCTAATATAGAAATATCAAAAGCCTGGAGAGTTAGTTTCTGTTGCAGTTACTTTTTTATGCTTTAGTAGTTTTTTCTTCTTAGATGGTTGCTGTATATTTAGTTTTTTAGATATTAAGTTGATTCTAAGGTAGTGAATATAGTTATTTGTTAGGTTATATGACTATGATTGTAAATAGTTAAATATTGGGACTCTTAATAGTTAGTGATAATATATGATGTATTTAAGATATTGATGATTAAAGTTTTTTGAGTAAATCTAGGTATAATAAGATATTTAGTTATTATTGATTAGTATTGATTAATATTAATAAATAAGGTAGATATTTAGATGTATTAGGTGTTAATTGTTATGCTAGTTAGTGATGTTAGTATATAATAAGCTACATAAAGCTTAGATAAAATGATGGTAAATTAGTTTATTAATCTTTAGTATGTTTTACTAATTTAGCTTTATGCTACCTATTATTATTATTCTTTACCTATAAAACTCACTTTATTATTTAGATATTACTTAGGAACCATTATAGATACTAGACTAATATATCACTAAAATTATATCTTATGTATGTAATGTAAATAGATTACTCTGTAGTAGCAAAACTAGTGGATAACTAAATTTATTAACTAAACTATTAAACAAAATTCTTATTTATAATCTTCTCATTACTTAGAAGATTATCATAGACTGCTAAGTAGCAGCTAATATCAATTAATTAAAGTACCAAACATTAAGTATCATAGTTGTATAATATTATAATCAGAGTTAATTAAATGCAGGCTTAAGATTAATTACAGAGATAACTATTTAAAATACACCATAGATATAATACTACAACATTAATCAATTCATAACTTACTTACAATACACCTATAGTCACTACTTATTTTTATATACCTTATTTTAATTAGCATTACCTATTAATTACAAAAATTAAAACTAACAGTAAGGATTAAATATCAATAACCTCTAAGTTCTACATAAGTTAACTGAGAAACAGATGTAACTTCACTTAACAAAGAGCAAGTAATATAAAAGATAAAATATAATCTATTTAGAACTGATAAATCAGAGCGATAAAAGTAGAAATTAAAAACAACAAACTTTATTCAACCAAAATAAAAATTTGATTCTTCAAGAACCTATCGAAAATATTAGAAATAATTGAAAAGAAAAGAGAAATAAAATTGATGAGCATATTAAATATAAATGTAGGAGAATATCCTAGACTAAAATATTTAAAAAGCAAAAATAAATGGTAATGAACGATTTAAAGATAATTCATCATCAGCTTATATTTTTATTTGAGTAGAAGCAAAATTTTAGCAAAATATTTCGAAACAGCTCAATAAACTTTTTAATAGTAGTAAAGGATATGAAGATAACTAGTAATTAGGAAAGGTTAAGATAAGATTAAAAAAGCAATTAAATCATATTTACTAACTTCTATAATTGAAGGAAATAATTCTAAGACTTAAAATTATCTTAAAATTATTTTAGTTTAAAACTTAAAGATTAATATATCTATATTTTAGGTTTTACTATTTAACTTTAAATATAATTCCATATCTTATGAAATAAATTTAAGATATAAGGAAAAGACAAATTAAAAAGAATTGTGAACTAATTGTTTACTTAATAGCTTTATCAAATTATAATTCTTTTAAGATACAGAAAATAAATTTTGTTTTATTATAAAAAAATTAAGTTCATGATTTTAAACTAAAATGTCTTTTAAAGAAAGACATTTTTTAAATCTAAAGTTTAAATCATATTTTTAAATTCTTATGCCAATTATAATCTTAACAAAGTAAATATAATTAACTACTTTAAATCGTTAGAAAATAGTAAAAGTAAACTTAAGTATATAATAATATATAATTTAAATAATTGAGCAAAAAACTTCAAAAAAGGTTATGGAAATATCTTATACAGTTAAAAATAGGATAAATAATAAATCAGCTAAAATTTACATTTTGTATAATAAAGTTTATAAATATATAAGAATAAACCACTATAAATATCATTATTATATTTACAAATACAATTCTTTTTATCATCAACCAGAGAAAATTATTATAGAGCTGGATCAACAAAACTTTAATTTTTAAATTAAAAATGCAAAATTGAGAAATCTAAACTGGATCGATTTGATTATAATATTTTAAAAGTTATAAGATATATCTAAGATACATAAATAATAGAAAATTAAATATGAATGAAGACCCAAAAATAAATATATTTCACTTTTCAATTATTACAAGAGGACATTTTAAGATAAACTAACTATAATTTAGCAAGTATATTAGATCTTATGGAAGAAGATTACGAAGAACCTAATTAAATGTAATTTGGTATTATTGAGTCGGAATCGAGGATGTTAGTGATATTAATTTAACTGGTAAATACATTATGTCTTAAAGAGAATTCACTTAAAATTATAGTTATTATAATTTCTTACTTTATAAGCTGCTTAAATAAATCAAAAACTATATAAAATATTTATATTTCATATAGATAATTTCTTTTCTTAACTCTTTATTTTGCATTGCACAAAGCCAAAATCTGGGTACTTAGTCTAAATTTATAGACTAAAATTTATATAATAATATTGCTTAAATATTTATTTTCAGTAAGAAATTATTATTTTATTCTTGTAAATATATAGAATAAGGCTTATAATATAAGATATTATTTGTTGTCAAATTACTTACTACATAATACTAAATTACTAAATCATTAAAATTTAAAATATAATTTAATATAATATTTATTATTAAAAATACTTTAAATTAATTCATATTTATCTCTTTAGCTTCATTCATAACTTTATTCTTAAAGTCTTGTAACCCAAATTTAATATATCCATTCTCAACAATAAAAGGTTAGGTGAATCCAATATAAAAGTATAAGCAAATCTATCTCTTGTTTTAAATGCTGATAAATTATAAGAGTTATGTTTAAATTCTATTTATTATCATTATTGACTGCTTCTTTTATATATCTTTCTTAAAAATTCTTTATTATATGGATTTTTTACTCCTCCAACTATAATTAGAGGCTCAAGTAATACTAAAGGATCATAAACAGCTTCAGGAAGATTTAAATTACATTTAATTCATATATCGCTCTATATATTATATTTTCATATGTCATTTAAAATTTATGCATTTTGGTTTGCTCCTCCAAACGAATAAATATTTTATTCACTTTTATCTGCTACTAATTTCTAATTTTTTATTCCAAAAGGAAACTAAGAACAGTATTATCATTTACTCTTACTTACTACATTTAATTTTTCTACTGTTCTTAAAAATTTACTTGAATCAAAAGACCCTCCTACTACATATATATAATCTTAATCTGCTGCTATTCCAAATAAAGATCTTCCTTAATTAAGACTAAATAATTTTCTACTATTTCCTTAAAAGTCAAATTACCAAGTATCATTTATTCCTTATCCATTTATTTCTCCTCCAACTAAATATAATTTATTTTTATATTCAATACTTCTACTAAAATAAGGAACTTAAGTATTTAATTTAACTTTTTAATTTATTCTGTTTCTATATTAAATAATCGAAGAATTTAAGTACCCCATTAAAAGAAATGAATATATTTACTTTCCTTTATATTCTACTCAGCTAAACTTATTTATTTTATAACTGGCTTAATGCTTCCTTAATCAATCAGCTTAGATTTTAGTTGGTAATATATTTATTTGATTTTATTTGAGGAATATTATTTAGTGACAGAAACGAAGGCTTATAGATGGACATTATATCGCTTGTTATTCTTTAGTTCCTATTATTTTAGTAATGTAATATGTTATGAGGGTATGCAATTTAAAAACTAATAGCTAACTATTTATTGCATCTAAGTAATTTTATTTTACTTCTAATCTATTTACTTCTTCATTTAATTTAATTTCTATTAGCATTACTTTCTAATATTCATCTACTCCTATTGTAATATCTCTACCCATTCATCATTTATAGGTAAATCTTAAAATCTAAAGTGAAATACCTTATAACAAATGCAGCAGCTGATTTGATTCTATAAATAGTACTAAGTCTTTAAGCATAAGCTACAGAAAGTATGAGAACAAGGTAAGACAGTAGGAATAGCGTTAGTTAGGTTAAAAGGATAAGAGCAGTATTAGCATAGGTAGATGACTTACATTTTATTATAAAGTTAATAAATGTAAAAGCTAAAAGTGTAAATATAACAGTTTAGATTAGATTATTACTATTACTATGATAAACTAGCTTATTAATATTACCTCTAATACTAATGTAACTAATCTATTTATAATTTATTACTTACTTTAAATATTATCATCTATTACCTTATATTCTCTTTTTATCTATTTTATATATAACTAATATTAAATAGAAATTATAAATAGTTTATTATAAATTAATAAAAAGATAAATTAAAAAATTATTACAAATAAGTAATCTAATATTAAGACAAAATTAAAATCCTTAGATAACTTATTTAATCACTAAAAATATATAAAAGTAAATGAATTATGTAAATAATTTAAGAATTGGAATATATTAACTAATTAAATTAAAAATATAATATATTCAATTTGATAATTAATATTAGAATATTTAAAAATAAAGTAAATAGATGTAAAATAAGTTTAAGTATATATAGATAGTATATTAAATGTTTATAGTATTTTTGGAGATAGTAATTTGGATATTTGATATGTTATTGATATGTTGATAATCTAGTGTATAATAGTGTTAGTTGAACTAGTTATTTTGTAATGTAAATAGTGATTTAATTTTGATAATATTATTTAATTTAAATAATAATTTGAGATATTTAATTAGCAAAATTTAGTTTTTATATATTAAAACTATTTACATATTTTTTTATTTAATATTCTCTTTTTGGTAAATATTGTTTATAACTATGAGAATAATCTATGAATGTTGATCTACAATAATAAAATAGGAAAGATTAATAATTTAAATAAATTAATTGTATATTTTAATCTAATTAAAGGAAATGTATCTTCATTGTAAAAACTTTTATCAAATTTAAACTGTTATTTAAATAGAATAAGATACAGAAAATAAATTAAACATGTTAAATTAAAACTATGCTAATCAATAAAATCCTAAAAATCTAATATCAAACTAAATAAGTTAAGGATAACAATAAATAATCCAAAATTAAGATATTATTCAGTTCAAATCAAATTTACCACTCAATCCATTTTGTAAATTATTTATAAAATTTAATAAATTTATGTTAAAATGTAACATTTTTAATTTTTTACAATCATTTAATTTAATGATACAAAAATAATTAATTTTAATATTTCTTTATTAAATCTTTCGCTTTATCAAAATATAATTCAAAAATATTAATCGAATTATATATTATAATTAAGCCAAATAATAATCCTTACTACTTATTAGTTTTATATTTTTAAACTATTATGTATAAATCAATATGCACCAATCAACTATTTAAGATATAAGTAAATCATATATGTCAAATATTATCAAATACGCTTACTTATGCTTACTTATTTTAACAATTCTTTACACTTTTATATTAATAATATTATTAATATCAAGTCAGAACTCTATCTTTGATTCTCTATTATTTCAATCTAACAGACTATAAAAATAACAAACTCCTTAAACATCTTTTATTATGCTTTAAAGCTTTAAAGGTTTAAAGAAAGTCGCTGCTTAATAGTTATGGCTTATAAATAAATCATTTATATCCAAGATACTTTAAAATTATGAAGACACAAGAAATTCATTGATAGATTTAGATAGCAGCCCAAAAAAAGGAATTTATCTTTATAAGGACAAATATTTTAATGAAAATTGAAAATAATAAATGATAAAAATAAGTAGATGTGTTAAATAATATGAAGAATAAATAAAGTAGTTCTTTGTATTTTAATTAAATAGAAATATTTAGTTTAATATTAATAAAAAAGTTTATAGTATCTCTACATAAATAATTTTGCCAATTTTGTTCTTTATATAATAATAACTAAATCTACTTTTCCTACAATCTCCTTTTCTTTCTTGAGTCTATGCCTTGATCTTATACTTCTTGATAATTTGATTCCATTTTTGCGTTAAAATGTCTTCTATGCCTGGATTTATACCTTTCAATACCTACCGTACTTGCATTCATTCAAAAAATCTACGAGATGATTTTGAAGCACATCCTTTGCAGTTCTTTTATATTTTGTCATTTGTTTATTTGCTTACCCGATTTAATGGTTGAGCAAATCGCCTCCAGCTGAAGATATTTAGTTAAAAAACTAGAGTTTTTATTTGTTCTATTACTGAGACGCTTTTAGAGCAGCAATAAGTAAATCAAATACTCATCTTTTTGACTTCCTTCTTTTGTTAAGCTTGATAAAGGTAAGATGTAGTGCTAGGAAGTTAAGTTTGCTGTGGTATAAAAAGGTTGCTAACATTTCTTGCAGCTTGGAGAAATGTTGTATGGTTTGATTATAATAAGATATTTCTACATACATGTGTTGCTAAACTTTTGATTTTAAAGGAGAAAAGAGTTATGTTAATTAAAGTAAGTTAAAATCTTAAAGGGAGAATATAGTTATTAGAAGATAGAAATAATAATAATTAGCTCTTTATTTGATTAAGAAGTAATTAAATTAATTATTAGTAAGACTTAGCTTAAGGTATATCAATTTATTAATATTAAATAAAGCAAACTAAGATATTATGCTATATCTTAGATTTAAGCAATAAAGCTAAATTTTACAATATTAATACTTAGCAGAGAAAAAGAACAGCTAAATTATATAATAATTAAGATTATTATACTTTATAAAGCCTTATTTAGATATACAATTAAATAATCATTTTATTGGTTACATTTTTTAGAACCTTTATTTAAGTCTTACCATGAAAGCATCATTTATAATTATAGTGAATTAATAAAGAACGTAAAATAATAACTATCTATATACTTTATTATTATTACCGTTAAGCTTCAAATTGATAAAATAATCTAATTAATAAATTTTTATTTAAGAACATTTTATTGAAGATTTGTCTTTAATCAATAATTATTTAATGATCTAGTTTTTTGCTAAAATCTTTAAAATAAGTGCTAGTATTCAATTCTTAATCTGAGCCAAAGTGATTCTTCATATATTTGTGTTATTTTAAACCAATAAGCAAAGAGCTTTATTGAAGTATTTGTAATAATCTTTGGGGTTTTTCTCTTAAACTTCATTATCGTATATTGCTTATTCTTTTTCTTTAAAACCTCTTTGACAAATATTTTATTATAATAAGTACTATAGTTCAAGATTAATCCCATCGCTTTCTAGAATTATATATAGTTTTTTATGATTTTTCCATACATTTTTAAATAAATCCTTTTATCTAAAAGCATTGAAAAAAAGGGACTTGAGACCTTCTATCTATTAAAGCAATACACTATTTCTTAATTCATTAGCAATCATAAGATTCAACTAAGTAGGTATTTAAAATTAAAACTCCTTCAAATTTCTTTATCGTACCTTAATATAGTTCGACAGAATTAACACTAGCTGCTTTGAAGTGAAAATCTTAATTTTTCTAGATATAATTTCTGACTATTTGGTAAAAAATTTAGCAGCTATCTTAGCTATTCTATCATCAATATTAACTCTCCTTTATGGCAAAATATTTTTTATCTTAAACCTCTAACTTCAATCATCAGTGAGGCTCCATTTCTCTTTGTATATTTTTATAATCAAAGAATAGAAAGAGCAAGACTCTGAATATCATATAATACCTCCTAAGCTTAAAGAGGTCTTTAGTTAAATTCAAGATCTTGACGGAAAGCATCCTGCTTTTGTAAGAACTTTAAATTTATGAGTATCAATTATTTGCTCGCTACACATGATTGCCAGTACTTTACAGAAAACGAACTCTAATTTCCAAGTAATGCCCACTAAGAGGTTATTTAAAACAAGCAAGATGAGAGCTTAGCGTCCCTAAAGCATTCCAAGTAGATGATTACAATTGTATCTCTTATTTTTTAAATTTTATAATACTTTAATGAGTCTTTTTTCCCTTTCTAGTATTTATTTCAGTATTGTTAAACTTATTCCATGCTTTAGCGTGTCTTTGTTTTTCAATCTATCTGAGTTCATTAGAAATAGCTTTTATTATAAATCTTAAGAGTTTTAGATTAATTTAGATAGCACTAAAAATAATTTGGTATATTAAATAAGCTATGAAATACATTTATTTTTAAATATAAAGGCTTAACTAATAATTATTAGGATTCTTTATATCTAAAGCTAATTAAGCTAACTAAGCTAACTAAGCTAATAAAGGTATTAACTAACTTAATTAAAGATATAATGCTATTATTAGTATTTTAATATTAGTTATAAATAATACTCTTAGTAACTAACTCTTTTCTAAGTTATATTTACCATATAGTAATACTTCTAGATCCGTCTGAGGCTTTTAGTCCATCAAAAAGATATCTAGATCTAGTATAAAGTACTCTTGTTAGCTTAAATCAAATACATTAAGATTTTTACTTAAATCCTTCCTCTTTTTATTATTTCTACTTAGAATTGCCTGCTAATCCCTAAAAAAGAAAAATTTGTTGCTTGAGAATCTGAACTTTGTAACAAGTAAAGGTTATTAAATGTATCTTAATTATTTAATATCAGCCGGAAAGTAAGTCATAATTCATTAGTAATGGGTTTCTTATCAACTAGGAAGTAATAGTTCAGAAATTTCACTTTACCTCGTTTTAGTTTATACATGAAAGAATCCAAAGTATTTCATTAGCTCTGACTATTATTTCGGAAGAGCACAATCTTCATTAATGAGCTAAATTTTAAAGTTACAAAGTATAATCTAACTAAGCACTAAGTTTAATTTAGAAGTATTTAAGCTACTGAGATATTAGAATTATTTCATATCTTAACGCTAAATAAAGAACATTAAAATCACTAGCTTCTTGTTTGTCCTCAAAATTCTATTTTTAATTAAGACTTTATCAAGCTTTTCATCCATATGATTCTTCTCTATTCTAAAAAGCTGCATCAACTTATTCTTCCATAAGTTCCACTAGTAAATATTGCTTATTATTCTGGAAATAAGACTCTAATTATCTATAGCTAAAGTAAAATATTTTGAACATTTCCAAAGATAAATTGTTAAGTCTAAGCCTTAAGTTAAATTTTAACTAAAAGTAGATGTAAAGCTAAGTAATGATAATTCTAGTGCTAAGTTCCTAAATAGTAAATTAAAAAATTTAATTATAATGGAAATTAAAAAAGATAAGCTAAATTTATTATTTGCTTAATTAAATAAAATTTTTAATAAATTAAGAGTAGAAAATTAACAAATAAGTCTAATAAAAAGAGCAAAGTCAGTGTTATAAAAAATATCTCCGAAAGCTATAATACTTAAAGCTACAAATATTAGAAATTAAACAAACCTCAAAACAAAATTTAAATAAAGATATAAATAAATAGCATTGTAATAAGAGTAACTAAGCCTTTTGTAAACTAGATCTATTATATTTAATTATAGTTATTATTAATTTAAGCATCTTCATAATAGAAATTAATATTCTAGCAACTACATATTATTTATACAGTTTGATAGATATAAGATATTTATTACTTTAACATTAACATTTAAACTTTAAATTTATTTTATTTATATAAAAAGGGGGGAAATTTATACACTATGCTTAATAATAAAATCAGTATGAATTTCAAAAATTAAAGGATTAGAAGCTAAAAATATCTTAATTTAATAAAAATATAAGCATCTTTCTATAATTTAGTATTAAACTAGGTACAAATCTAAGTTTAATACAATATTCTTGATCCATCTATTATTTATTAATGAGAAGCTTTTATTATTAAGTTAGCTTCTAGATGTTTAATAGGATTTTTTTAACTAAGTTATCTAACTAAGTAATCATTTTTCAATATATTCAATCTTTAGTCTTAATAATTGAAAAGATAGTGGGAGCTGAGAATTACCTTCGTGACAACACTTTCTGGTTTTATGACTAGGAACAAGTTCCTTTCCTGTCGCTGAGAAAATCCCTGGTCAGAGTCATTTTCTGAAGGGAACACTGTCTTTGAGATTATCCGCTCTTGGTAGGGGCTTGAAGCCTGGCTGCTCATAACGATGGAGCTCCCTAGCAGCTGTGCCAGGAGCACAACAGGATATCCCCGTTATTCCATAAAAAGAGAGCGTCGGGTCGTACAATCTGAAAGGAGTTTCCGGTCCAAAAACTTTTTTAGTTGAAATTAATTAATTAATCAATCTTTAGTCTTTAGATTCTATCAAGAAATTTATTATTCTTTAAATATTTTCCTTCTAATCAAAAGATTAAGAGATAGAATTCCTGCTATTTATCAAGCGAAACTCAATTTGCTTAACTAGATTTAGCTGTTCATTTTAAAAAGCTTAACCATATCTAGATAAAGAATTAATCATGATTTTTAATAATAAGGCTTAGTAAAGAGATAAACAATGTTTTTTTATTTTATTTTGATTTATGGGATTGAAACTTTAAGAATCTAGTAAAGTTTTATTACACACTAGTTTAACTGATTAAAAATTTAAGTTACTTATTCTTTCATACGTAATTTATTAGATAGCTCTATTATTTTCTTATTCTATCTACGTTTTGTTTAACAAGAGAGCTGCTTACTATTTCAAAATCTTACAACTTAAAGAAAAGTTTGATTATTTAAAAAGCATAGTTTGCTGAAATAACTTAGGAGAACCTCTGCTAAATTAAAAAATGGCTCAAGCATTAATAAGTTAACTTCTTTCTCCGTTGGTTAAAATCCTTTTTACCTTACAAACTACTATTTGCTGTATTTTTTGTAATAATGAAGATCTGCTTCTTCCTATGACACTTATATTATCAGGAAAGCTTTTATTTTAAGATAATTATAGACTAAAGCAATCTCAAAACATTAAAGCGAGAAGTTTCTAGACAGAATTTTTGGTAATTCTTAATACTTAGGATAAAGGTTCTTATGATTACATCATAGACTATAAGAAGTTTTAAAAATAAGAATTTTGCAAATAGTAGGAAATATTTAGGATCTTTATCTCTATCCTTTTTTATACAATTTTTCTCAGACTTGAGATACTTTTATTTATATGGTGAAAGTTCTTTAAGAACTTATTCAGATTATTTATAGTGCCAAAATTAGAATACTGCTAGGAATTAATCCCATATAGTATTCAATTAGGAATAACAAAATGAAAAAATAAAATCTAAATAGCACAAAGATAAATCCTAAGAAAATACTTGAAAATTCCACAAGCATCATTTAAAGAAATATAGTATATAGATTTAAACTGATGTAAATTTGAAGATTCAATAGCATAAAAATTTTTAAAATTCTACAAAAAGTTATAAGATTAATTCAGAAATGATCAAGAAAAAGTAGATAAGATACAAAATTCTAATAACTTTTCAAACAGAGTTAAAAATAGAATTCAAAATATAAAAAAAGCATTAAAAAAATTGAGAAATACTATGAAATAAACAATGAATAAATAAAAGATCTTAAAATAAACAATTATACTAAAGAAATCTAAAAAAAATACAATAAAAAACTTTTCAAGGAAACAATATAGAGAGAATAAGATATGAAAACAGCCGAAATAATTTCTAGACAATATAAAAATGAGACTAAATTTAAAAAAATTACTTATATAACAACAAACAAAGAATTAATAAAAGAATAAAAATTAATTTATAGACTAAGAACGCAATTAATATTTTTTAGAGCTGATCTCTCAGAAAGACATATTGATTAAGAGTAGATACTATGCATTTGTTAGAAATAAGAAAAATTTGAACACGTCTTTGATTGCTAGTATTACAGATAAATTATATAAGAAAACAGTCTTCAGATACAAGAAACATTATAAAACTTACACATAAACATAAATCTGAAAAGAAGGAAATAATAAATATACAATAAACAATGAAACTAATAAAAAATAGAGAAAAATTTAAAAGAAATTCTAGAATATAATCAAATATTGATAAATTAAGAAACAAAAAAGAATAAACAAATCCTAGAAGATATTGATCTTAAGATTAAAAAAGCATGGTCTACCACAAAACAAAAATATTAACAAATAACTTGATTTTAAGAATGATTGAGGGAAAAATAAATCCATTAGTAATATTTGAATAAAGAAGACTTAAAATAATTATTTAAGAATGAACAAAGATACAAGAAGAAGAGAAACTAAACTAAAAAAATCAAATCAAAACAATAATGAAAACCTAAGAGTTTCAGAATGAGAGTGATATCATAAAAATTATTTTATTAAGCTGAAAGGCGATCATTATTAATTTAATTTAATTTAAAAATTTAGAACATCTAACTGCTTATTAGATCACTTTTTTATAAATTTTTATTATTTAAATAATTCTTTTAAACTATAATATAATAACTAAATCATAAGTAGATAGCATAAAGTTTAAAACTCAAATATTTTTATTTTATACTAAATTAAAACATACTTTCAAATTCATTATGCACATCATTATGTGCATAATTAGTTAATATTAATATGTGTCTACTAATTACGCAATATTCATCTAATTATATCAAATATATTTATATCAAATATATTTATATCAACCCTTACAATCAACACCATCAGTTTCTCACAAACTATCTTCACAGAGTAACATTAAATCAACTTACAATATATAACATTCTCTATAACCTAAAAATATAACTACATAATCATTACTTCTTATTATACCAAAACTAAATCATTCAAATTTATACTTATAGCTTGAAACTTATAAAATACTATAATATAATATTTATTATTTTAAAATAATTTAAATTAATTATATTTTATTTAACTTCATTCATCACTTTATTCTTAAAGTCTTGTAATCCAAGTTTACTACGTCAACTCTCAACAATAAAAGGTTAGATGATTCAACTATAAAAGAATAAGCAAAGCTATCTCTTGTTTTAAATGCTGTTAAATAAAGAGAGTTATGTTTAAATTCTATTTATTATCATTATTGATTGCTTCTTTTATATATCTTTCTTATAAATTCTTTATATGGATTTTTTTATCCTCCAACTATAATTAGAGGCTCAAGTAATACTAAAGAACAATAAACAGCTTCAGGAAGATTTAAATGGCATTTATTTCATATATCGCTCTATATATTATATTTTCAAATGTCATTTAAAGTTTATCCATTTTAGTTTGCTCCTCCAAAAGAATAAATATTTTATTCACTTTAATCTGCTACTAACGCCTAACTTATTATTCCAAAAGGAAACTAAGAACAATATTATCATTTACTTGCAGTTCCTATCTTTAATTTTTCTACTGTTCTTAAAAATTTACTTGAATCAAAAGTTCCTCCTACTACATATATATAATCCTAAGCTGCTGCTAATCCAAATCAATATTTTCCTTAGTTAAGACTAGATAGTTTTCTACTATTTCCTTAAAAGTCAAATTATCAAGTATCTTTTATTCCTTATCCATTTATTTCTCCTCCAACTAAATATAATTTATTTCTATATTCAATACTTTTAATGCAATTAGGAACTTTTATATTTATTTAAACTTTTTTAATTTATTCTGTTTCTATATTAAATAATCAAAGTTATTATTAATTCTTTTAAAAGAAATGAATATATTTACTTTCCTTTATATTCTACTCAGCTTAAATTATTTATTTTATGCTTGACTTAATGCTTCTTTAATCAATCATTTTAAGTTTTATCTGCTAATATATTTATTTTATTGTATTTGAGGAGTATTATTAAGTGACAGAAATTAAGGATTATAGTTGAATATTATATTGCTAATTATTCTTTAGTTCCTATTATGATAGTATTTTAATATGCTATGAAGGTAATAAATTCAAATATTAGTAACTAACTATTTATTGCATCTAAGTAATTTACTTTTACTTCTAATCTATTTACTTCTTAATTTAATTTAATTTCTATTAGCATTACTTTCTAATATTAATCTACTCCTATTATTATTGTAATATCTCTACCCATTCATCATTTATAGGTAAATCTTCAAATCTAAAGTGAAATACCTTATAACAAATGCAGCAGCTGATTTGATTCTATAAATAGTACTAAGTCTTTAAGCATAAGCTACAGAAAGTATGAGAACAAGGTAAGACAGTAGGAATAGCGTTAGTTAGGTTAAAAGGATAAGAGCAGTATTAGCATAGGTAGATGACTTACATTTTATTATAAAGTTAATAAATGTAAAAGCTAAAAGTGTAAATATAACAGTTTAGATTAGATTATTACTATTACTATGATAAACTAGCTTATTAATATTACCTCTAATACTAATGTAACTAATCTATTTATAATTTATTACTTACTTTAAATATTATCATCTAATACCTTATATTCTCTTTTTATCTATTTTATATATAACTAATATTAAATAGAAAATATAAAGAGTTTATAGATAAATTAATAAAAAGATAAATTAAAAATTATTAAAATAAGTGAGTATTATTGGACTTATATTAAGACAAAATTATTATGCTTATATAACTTATTTAATTAATAAAATATATAAAAGTAAATGAATTATGTAAATAATTTAAGAATTGTAATATATTTACTAATTATGTTTATAATATAATATAATATATTTGATAATTAATATTAGAATATTTAAAAATAAAGTAAATATATGTAAAATAAGTTTAAGTATATATAGATAGTATATTAAATGTTTATAGTATTTTTGGAATTAGTAATTTGGATATTTGATATGTTATTGATATGTTGATAATCTAGTGTATAATAGTGTTAGTTGAACTAGTTATTTTGTAATGTAAATAGTGATTTAATTTTGATAATATTATTTAATTTAAATAATAATTTGAGATATTTAATTAGCAAAATTTAGTTTTTATATATTAAAACTATTTACATATTTTTTTATTTAATATTCTCTTTTTGGTAAATATTGTTTATAACTATGAGAATAATCTATGAATGTTGATCTACAATAATAAAATAGGAAAGATTAATAATTTAAATAAATTAATTGTATATTTTAATCTAATTAAAGGAAATGTATCTTCATTGTAAAAACTTTTATCAAATTTAAACTGTTATTTAAATAGAATAAGATACAGAAAATAAATTAAACATGTTAAATTAAAACTATGCTAATCAATAAAATCCTAAAAATCTAATATCAAACTAAATAAGTTAAGGATAACAATAAATAATGCAAAATTAAGATATTATTCAGTTCAAATCAAATTTACCACTCAATCCATTTTGTAAATTATTTATAAAATTTAATAAATTTATGTTAAAATGTAACATTTTTAATTTTTTACAATCATTTAATTTAATTATACAAAAATAATTAATTTTAATATTTCTTTATTAAATCTTTCGCTTTATCAAAATATAATTCTAAAATATTAATCAAATTATATATTATAATTAAGCCAAATAATAATCCTTACTACTTATTAGTTTTATATTTTCAAACTATTATGTATAAATCAATACGCACCAATGATCCAACTCAAACTAACTTGAACTCTGGTACCAGGAAGTATCCATAGGTGAAGAACCAATCAAAAATCTTGTTAGGAGCCAAGAGAAGAGAAGACAAGATCGAAGAGGCATCAAGTAGTATTAATGATGAAATAGCCAGATACTAAGGTCTTGGAGAAGCATTCCGATAGCGGCCCTATAATAAACTCACAAGGGAATGTTAGCACTGTGGAAGACTTCAGCAAGGAATTTTATTAACTTTAAAAATCTTTATCAAAGAGCTGCGCCCGCCTGAGGTGCTATGCGCTCAATAATCGTATTAATTTATAAACTTTTTAATAAATATTTAATGCTTTATTTATAAATATTATTAATCTATTTATAGAGTTAAGATATCTTCTATATGCAAAATAACTTAACAACATTGCCTAAAAATTTACTAGAGTAGTGCTAATTTTTTGCAAGTTAATTTAAAACCTTCAAATAATATATTGAGTATAAAAGACATAAATAGGTAACATTAACTTTAAATATCTAAAAATAACATAAAAATGATATAGTTTAATTTTAAATTATTAATAGATGTAATTTTCAGTTATATTATATACATAAAAAATGCCTGTAAGTAAAATTAATTTTAAAGATATATCAACTATTTTAATTGAATATATAATTTGAAAAAGCTTAAATAAAGCTAATGAAATCTATTTATTAAAATAAATAAAATTATACATGTTTAAATTATAAATTATTAATAAAATTAATTTTACTAATAGATTAATTTAAAATGTAAACTTATATATGTATATTTAAGATATTTCAAAAGTTATTTAAATATTAAAAATAAATAAATACTACAATTTTAAATTTGTTTATTTATTATAAATTTTATTATTTTCTAGCTTTTAATAAATATAATATAAACATAATTTTTTAATATTTTAGAAAAATAATTTAGATAATTAATTCAAATTTTATAATAATAATAATAATATACTTAAAGTTAGTAGAGTTTTGCATTCTCTGGAATTGCAACCAGTTCCTGCGGACAGTTTTTTTAACGTGGGTGTGATCCACGACCTTTTTATTAAGTGGAAGGTTACCACTGTAACCGTTCAAGTGGTCTTGCAAAAAGCTTTTATTTGTAGATCCCTGTTGGAGTTATTCATAGCTTATTGAGTTGTCTCCATGTTCTTTTCTGCTCTTATTCGTTTATTTTCTTTCATTATCAACAGTTTTTTAAAATATGTTGATTTGATTTGCAACATCAACAAAGTTTGTATTATTGTCTTTATTTTGTTCTTTTTTTATGATAATTTATTTTCTATATTTTCTAATCTTTTAATGAAACTTGTAGCAATCATTTCTTTTTCTGGATTCAATTCTGTTTTTAATTCTATTGGTATTTTTTCTATTTCCATTTTCGTGTCATATTTAAAGTTTTATTGTGACTAAGTTCAGAGTTGTTCTTCCGTTATCAAATTGCTTTGAATGAGCTGTCTTCTGAGTATTAATAATTCGTTGTTTTAATCCTCTATGCTATTCATTAATTCCCTTATTTTTTCTCCTTAGTTATAAGCTATTTCTTCATACTTTGAAATTAATTTTTACATTTGATCTAGTTAAATTTAAAGTTTTTTATCAGATTCGTTCTTAGGTTATCTTATCTCTATAGATCCTACCATCACTTTACCTTCTGATGACGAACTTGACTCCTCTCGTTGCTATTGTTTTTTCTAAATTTCTTTTTCCGCTTTTCTCTTTAGGTTTTTAAGTTAATTCTTTGAGAGTCGAAGAGATTAATCCATTTTTTTTGCTAATTAATTATTATTATTAATATTATTATCCTTTTAAATAATTAAAATCTTTCAATCATTAAAAAAGTTGAAATAATAAGATTAATAAATATTATTGATGAGATTTAAGATTATTCAGTTTTAATAATTACTAAGAATATTAAAAATGAAAAAAAAAACCCAGGAATCTAAACCTTAAATTTTAACCTAATAGATCAATCTTAAATTTCAGTTAACTAACAAGAGCCAAGAATTAAAAAAAGATTAATTTACTCCTGTTTAGGATTAGGAAATACTGAATTTCCTAACAAACTTAAAAAGCTGGAGAAACCCCAAGAACAAGACATTATTTAACTTTATTCCCTAATTGAGAAAATTAATACAGAAATTTAAACCCTGAAGGAAGAAAACTAGAATCTTAAGTTTCTTTTGTAAGATAAAAAAAGGAAGATAATGGCTAGGTAAGTTAGATTTTATTTTAAATTAAAACCTTAACTTCCTAATTTGTATTGATAGGAAAAAACTAGCAGCAAATCCATAGAAAATTGAAGAAGAAGTCAAATTACAAATGAAAAAACTAACCTAAAACAGATAAGATGAAAATATAACAAAAAGTTTAAACATATTAAAAACTTTACTTAAACCCTTAAAAAAGCATTGCTATTGTTGTCAAAAGGCTGGACATTAATGGAGATTATGTCTAAGTGAAGAAGAGTATTTGAGCAACACCGAAAGGATCTGAACATCAGGGAGACTATATTGAAACTGCTTTGGAGGTATTTATAGAAAGAAACCGATATTAGTAGACTCAAGTGTGATATTGTTCAAACAGGATCTTGTTAATTAATAGTAACAAAAAAAAAGCAACTTAAAAAGGACTATGATGACCTTTGAATTTATTTAGAGAAGATGGAGAAAAATTACAAGAATGGAAGAACAATTCTATTAGCTTATAGAAGAGAAAGAAGAATTATCTCAGTTTGAAATTGATTCGGACGAAAATTCTAGATGTTTTTAATATTAAACTAATAAAAAGTGTAAATGTTTACATTTTTCTAAACTAACTAAAAAGCTCCATTTATACATAAAATTTTACTTAAATATCTTCTAGATTTTGATTTTAAATAAATAATAATAATAAACTTTTATTTTAGCTTTGATTGACAATAACTAAACATTTGTTTATTTACTATTAAATTATAAAAAATAGTTAACTTAGCGTAAATATATTATTACTTAAGTTTAAGCAACATATTAGCAGTTTTAAATCTATAAATTAATGCTTAAATACTGAAATTATTATTTATTAAGTTATAAGAAGCCACATTTGATTGAATTATAAGAGTTTAAAATAAAAATAAACATTTAAATATCTCGCAAATAACTAAGCATTAAACTTATAAGAACACTCTTTTTTCTTATTAGCCTTTTTATTTTGAATATATAAGGAATGATAAACGATATAGTTTTGTTTAAAATTTGTATAAGATGTTGAATGTAAAAATTAGTGAAAAAGCATTAATAGTAATAATTAGCTGATATAATTAGATTAATTAAGATAAATATTTAAATTTATCTAAGCAAATAATTAAAAATAAAAATGTATATATAAATTAGAAAATAACAAATATTTAATTTCTATTTTGCTTTTAACTAAATTAAATTTCAATTCTTAAAACTTATTCATATATTTTTAGTATATTAAAACTACTTTTTCTATTCAATTTTTAATAAAATAATACAATGAAATGAAATTAATTAAAAAAACCATTTAATAAAATCACCTTTTTTAGTTTTTACCATTTTAATAGAAAAAACTAATATCTAAGATAAAATTATTTTTAATTTGCTAAATTTAGTTATTTAGATATACTAAAAATAACTTATAGAGATTAATAATGCTTTTCAATTTTAAATAAAAGCTTAGAATTTAATAAATGTTATAATCAAATATTCATTTCAACTTTAAGTCTGGATTTACATGTCATTTAAAAAGACTGGTATTTCATCTTTGATTTTGCTATATTCATTATAAAATTAACTTTCTTCTGAATATTATTAGCTTAAATTATAAACCTTTTTTAAGATAAAATAATTGCATTTTAATATAATTTTTAATAGCATTTATTAAAGCTAAAATAAGAAATAAAAAAGCATTATCTAGAAAAATTGTTTTTTCCTTTTATATAATTTATTATTTTATTTAATTACATATTAAACTTATACAATTTGTTATAAAAATAGTCAAATATTATATTATCTATCAATAATAAATATAAAGCTATTATTTTCTGCAAAGGCCAAATGAGTAAGGGAAAGTGAAGAACATATAAGCATCATAAAAAAAATCTCATTTCCTTAATTCAAGCAGAAAACTGCACTAACACCATTTGCCACAACAGTAAAAATACTTTTCTCTTAATGAGTTATCAATGTCAAACTCAGTTATTTAGATGAATTAGTAATAGATATTGAACGATATGATAGAGCGGAACTCAATTTAATAATATAAACTCTATGAGAAATGGTAAAGTTGAATACTTGGGACTAAGCCAGAGTATTAAAGCTTGAATAGGAGATGTTAGTCATGTGAGTGGAGTTCTAAATAACTCATTGAATAATTCAAAAATAGAGAAGCACGATCGGATAGCTGGGCAAAAAAAAAGTTCTCTAAGAGCAAGGAACGATTTATCAGCCAATTTTCGAAATTCAAATCCTTTGGAACTGAAAATCCCTCCGTTATCCCTACATTCCCTTCCAAGAGTCAGTACAGTCAACCCAAGTCATACTATTTAAATTGGTTATTATCTCTATAAAAATTGCTGGAAATTAATGCAAAAACAGAAAGATTAATGCAGATTTTAAGAGGTAAAGTGAACCAAAAAAGGTCGGAAACGATAAGTAAAATAACAGTTTTAACAACCAGTAAAGGCTATTCTACAACTTGAATGGGAAGATTTTTACAAAAAGCACTGATTTAGAGATGGATAAAAAGATCCGATAATGCACATTAATCTGCAAGATTTATTTTAAGACTGATCTTAAAGCGATATAAAACCTTCAAAAATATCGCATCGAAGGGAAAAAATACATTATAAATTAGTTTGAAGATAAAATGGTTTTTAAGCAAAAATCTAATTTCGTTTTAAATAAATTTTTTATTATTTTAAAAAAATAATTAATTAATTTCAACTAAAAAAGTTTTTGGACCGAAAACTCCTTTCCGATTGTACGACCCGATGCTCTCTTTTTATGGAATAACGGGGATATCCTGTTGTGCTCCAGGCACAGCCGCTAGGGAGCTACATCGCTATGAGCAGCCAGGTTTCAAGCCTCTACCAAGGGCGGAAATTTCAAAGACAGTGTTCTCTTCAGAAAATGACACTGACAAGTAATTTTCTCAGCGACAGGAAGTTGTTCCTAGCAATAAAACCAGAAAGTTTAGTCACGAAGGTCATTCTCAGCTCCAACCATCTTTTCAATTATTTTTTTTAAAAGAATAATAAAGCAATCAGATAGCTTTAAAAGATTATAGTATAAAATTTTATTTTACAAGTTTTTCTCTATTAAATAAAATTGAAACTGATAATTAATAAGACTTTCTTTTTTTAGTTCTCCGTTATCACATAAAGAAAAATTAATTATTTATTTTGCAATGAAAATGAAATTAAAAATAATAAAATATCTATTAATAAAAAAGTTATAAAAATGATAGAAAAATATAAACAAATGATTTAATGTATTTTATTTCATTTTTTACTGTTTTTATTATTAAATAAATTATAATTTAATAATTTTTTTGATTATTTATTTTTAAAAGATTCTAAAAGCATTTGTATTTACTTAAAATTACTATGATATGATTTAATTTTTAAATTATATAAAAAATTAATTTTATTTTTTATCTTACGAAAATAAAGAAGAGAATGTATAAAAATTTAAAGATCTGTATATTCTATAGAAATAACTTATCAATTATAAATATTTTTTAAGCATTATAATGATTTAATTTTTATATATTTTAAAAAATAATATAAAAAGAAATAAATAACTAGCTTTAAATTTTTTCTAACTAAGTTTACTAATTACTAAATATAATATAAAAATATACATTTAATAATTTCCTAAAAAAAATTTTAAACTCTTAACCTCTGATTTTTAAATTTTATTGCTTTCTATATTCTTAAATAGTTTTAGAAATCATTATTTATATTTTTGACAGTACTAAATTTACTCTTTATCCAAGTGGTTATTTTATTTTTAGTAATTGGTATATTCTTATTATTCCATACATTACATATCTATTTGAGTAGTTAGCATTATTTTACTACATTTACAGCATTAATATTATACTCTTTAATTTTCTAAACATTAATTTGTAAATAATTTATTTATTTATTATATATTTATTTATATTTAATATTTGCTTTAGAATAAATATTTTAATACTATAATGCTTTATTATTAATTTTATAATTATTACATTTAAAAGTAATAAGTCTAGCAAATAGAAAAAATCTTATAAATAAAAACTATATTAATCATAATTCAGCTGTTTTATTTTATAAGAGTTA
Organism: Loxodes magnus; assembly: GCA_946699065.1. Classification (NCBI taxonomy): domain Eukaryota; phylum Ciliophora; class Karyorelictea; order Loxodida; family Loxodidae; genus Loxodes; species Loxodes magnus. The sequence continues at coordinate 80,386 of CAMPDV010001774.1, forward strand.
ACTCTATTTCACTAAAAAGTTTAATTTATATTTCTAACATTTTTATAATCTAAATAATTAACTTTTTATACTTAAATCATTTTATAAATCGATTAATCAATAAAAACTATTTTTAAGATAAAATTTTAAAGAAATTAAAAGTTATAATTAAACTATTTTTAAAATAAATAAATCTTTTAAATATTTTGGAAAATATTTTTATTAAGCTAAAATAAATAATTAAAATAAAAATAAATGCAAATTATTTAAAAATTTATTTTTATGTACCTGATTCTCTTATCAATAATCTAGACAAAATTAAAATAAGCATTGAAATAAAAGAAATTATATAAAATTTATAAAAAATCTAAAGCTAAATTTTACTATTAAATTAACTTTGCAATATTTTTTTATTTTAAGTTAATTTTAGTTTATATATTAAAAGTAATTTCAATACCAAATTAAGTATAATTTTTTTAAGAAAAAAAACTTAATTTAAATAAATTTTAAATTTATTTAGAATTTGAAGAGTTTTTAATACATTCAAAAAATTTTAATGATAATAAAGCTAAGATGTTTTTGTTCTAATAATACAAAAATAGAAAAATCAAAGTATTCTAAATATTTCTTAATTTTTTAAAAAGAATATTGAAAGAGAAAGATATTACATTTTTTTTTAATGTGATTTAAAATCTTCTTTAATGTAATATAAAATTAAAAAATTTAGTTTTTCGATATTTCAAAAAATAATAAAAAATTGTATCTTTTAATAATACTAAGATTTATTGTATAATATGTATATTATAATAAATTAATTAACAATTATTTACATTTTTATTATAAATTGATATAAAATTTTTTAAAATTAAACAATGTGTTCAATCTTTCAAAAAGAATAAGAAATTAATGGCACATGTTGTAATCCTATAATTATAAATCTCTTATTTGAGAAAACAAATAGTACAAAATAAAGTATCAAAAGAAGAGCAATCGTAACGATAATCATAATCTAACTTAATTTAGGAAGCATCAATGAAATTAATCAATCTTAGAAAAATAAAGCGTCAATAGCAGAAATGAAAAAAAATTTAAAGTACAAATCAAATGGTAAACATTTTTTATTATTGTAAATTGTCAAAGCACTTACTCAAATACTTCTATAATATAAAATATGAAGATACCTAAAAATTTATATATTTTAAGAAATAAATTTTATAATAGAAATCGGGATAGATGAAACCTTTGTATGGAGGAAGGGAAATGATTTTCCCCCTTTAAAAATGTGGTTGTGGAATCCAACAAAGTTAAAAAACCGGCTGACAAAATGGTTAAAATACCAAAAAAAGGCAAATTTTAAGTAAAATTTTAATTGATATTAATTGATATTATAATAAATTAATAAATTAAATATAAACTACAATATAGAGAAAATATGGAAACTAAAATTCAAACGATAGTAAAATAATATTTCCATGAGAAGCATAAAGCAAGATGTAAATAGGATAATAATATAAAAAATAAAGAACATTATATTTTTTTAAATAAAAATTATTAAAATACAGGATATGTTGAAAATAAAAATGTATTGTTGGATTAATTATTTATAGCAAGAAGTGGTATAAAAATCTGAAAGATATCAACACATATTCAATAACAAATGAATTAAAAAATTTCAATGAAAAGTTTATTTAATCATTCGAAAATAATTTATAAATAACTTTGTAGGCAAAAAAATTTAATTGGTTTTATAATAAAATATTAATAAATAAAATTTAAAAAGATTTCTGTAAGAATTTAATAGTTTTTTAATTCCAAAAAAGGATTAAAAAATGTTTTAAAAATTTTATAAAAAATAAACTGAGTAGCAACAAATTAAATTTAAACTAACTTTATAAAACCGAAAAAATAGACTTAGTAGTATAAATTTTAAATGATCACTAAATTTTTCACAACTTAACGAAAAATCTTAAGAAATATATTAAAATAATATTAATCTTACAAAAATTTGCCTAGAAACAGAAGAAGAACAAAAAAATAATGGAAAAATTTTGATAATTATAAAGAAATTTATTTATAAATTGAGCTACGAAATCTAAATTTCTTTTGAACTATATAATAATAATAAAATAGTAAATTCCTTCGTTAATAGAATCGTCACGTTTTAGTTAATTCTAATTGAATTATCTTTGCTACTTCTAAAAATGTTGATAGCTTTATTCCTGGTATTTTTCTTCAGCTCAGTTCTCTTCTTGTTCTTTTAGGCCTATAAATCCAACAGCCCTTTAAGCATTTTCCTCATTATTTTAATATTTTATTCTATTATTTCTTCACGTAATTCCATTCCTTAGTTATCTTTCCTATAAATCTTACCTTCTCACTAGCAACATAGATAGCTCATTTTGTTCCAAAGAATTTAACATTTTCTTAACAGATATCCTATCTTTTTTCAGTATTAACTCTTAAGATTTTCTCTAATTATAGGTATAAGACCTTTACTCTTTCTAAATATCTATAATGCCTCCGTTTATTTATTTTTATTTAATTATTGATTGTGAAAAAAAAGTAAACTGACTAATATTCTCTTTTATTTGATCTTCATATTATCTCTTAAATTTCAAGTTGCTAATAATTTCCATTTTTAATTAATAATTTCCTTTTATAATTTTCCCCTCGTTTAATAATTAGATAACAATATTTTCATTTAATTTCGTGATTTAAGATTTTAGGGTCCGATTCTCCAAAAAGACCATGTTTAGGTTGCTTATTTTTTCTTTTAGAAGAGTTATAATAATTTTTTTATATAATAAGATTTTCAATTCCAATTTTATTATTTTCACTTTCTATTACTTAATAATTATTTTGAGTATATATAATTTACATTTTTTAGGAAATTAAATATTAAAATCTTTGATACCAAATTTTTACAGAATATTGATAAAATAAAGAAATATTAAAAGTATATTTTTATTATTAATCTAAAATAAAATAGCAAGTATCTTCATCTAAATTAAAAAATAGTAATTATTCGTAAAATATTAATAATAAAATTATTAAATGTAGTAATATACCTATTATCATATTTAGACCTATTTTAAATATTTAATTTAAGAAAACAATCATAAAATTAAACATTATATTTGATTGTATTTACTTATAATCAGTTTTATTACAAATATTAAATAAAATTAAGTTTTTTTAATTTATAGCATAAAAGTAAATAAAAGATATATTAAGTATATAAATATTTATTAAAAAGTTATAAAATAACTAAGATTATAGAGAGCGTTGAATCTCAATGGTTTAGCTATTTAATAAAGATTTTTAAAGTTAAAAGCATTTTTTGCTAAAGTCTTCCACAGTGTTAGCATTCCCTTGTGAGTTTTGTTTTCTATAGAGCCATAATCGGAATGCTACCCTAAGTGATCCTAAAGCCTAAGCACCTTTCAACCTATTTTTACTCGATGTCAAGAGTCCTTAATACTCTCTTGGTTCCTACCAAGACTCTCGCTTGGATTTTCACAATGGAATACCTTCTGGTACCAGAGTTTAAGTAAATCTCAGCTAGAGGATTGCTCCTTCCTATTTAAATTAAATTGTTTATATAATAGGGTTTAAAATAAAAAAATGAGGTGGGAGCAAATATTTACCATTATTTAAAAATGTAATAACAATTTAGATGATTTTTAGAAATTTTAATTAATAAAATAAATTAATTAATTAATTTGATTATAGAGCACATAGCACTCTCGTTGGTGCGCAGCTCTTTAAAAAAAATGTTTCATACTGACAAGAATGTTTGTTACTCATAAAAGTGGTACTAAACCTCCAGGAAGAGGTTAAAAAGCTTCGTAAGGAGAACACGAAGTTGACAGAGCAGATCTCTCATGGAATTTAAGATACACTTGATCTTAGAATGGCCAATCAGGAAAGGGAGATTGATGCTTTATGAAGTACCAGCAAGAATAAAATAGTTAGACAAAATCTTAGATGCAATAAATTCAGAGCTAAAATACACAATTGGAATTTAAAATTTCAAGTCAACAACAAGTGGAACAAATTGAAAAGAAATCTAACTAAAACTGCGAAATGGAGATTGAGGAAATAGGAGGAAGTAAGTCAAACGGAAAAACAGCAAGGAAGATTAGATTTTTAAATAAATGCTACTTTGTTGCTAACAAAGTCACTTATACAAGTAGTGCAAGAAATTTTATCAATTCAAGAAAAAATACTGAATCAAGGAAAAAAAGGAAAGAGAAATCTGTTTTGCAATTGGGAAGGAGGAATCTATAAGAGAAAATTGAATCAAGATATACTGAGATTGATTTTAGCAAAACCTATTGGAAGAAGACGACAAGGAATAAACCAAATGGAGGAGAGATAAAATTTATAAACTTATTTTAAGCGACAGATGTGAAATCTACTGCTAAGCAATATTAAATTATTTATAATATTATATTTTCTATTATATTTATCTAGGAAGCTAATCTGCTTTAAAAATGATTGGCTTAAAAAATTAAACTTGCTAACATTTTCAATAAAGTAATAAAAATTAAAAAGTTGAAATAATAAATAAATAAATTCAATTATAGAGCGCGTAGCACTCTCGTTGGTGCGCCGCTCTTTAAATTAATTTTATTTAACGTCGAAAATTTTTTTATAGGTCTCTCTTTTCCTCTTTCCTTGTTTCCTCTTCCTGCGGTACGTCCCTATAATTTTTCCTTCCAAAGCATAGGATGCAATATGTGATTACGGGTACATTCCCCCGATCTATGATGAAGAAAGTTTCCTCCTGGCATTCAGAGTTCTCCAACTTGTCACATCTTCCTTCTCTTGTTATTGGTTTCTCTTCTTCCGATTTATCCTCCGTCCATGCTCATTTTTTTGTTGCCTTGCTGGGCCTCCAAGCAGCATCCGAAGGAGAGGGCTTTCCACCCTATTTAAATAATAATAATAAATAAATATAGTAGCTATTATATAATCAACAAGGAAAAATAGAAAATTATAATTACTTTTTAATATTTTAATTAATTATTAGAATTAAAAAATATTAATTATATTATTAAAATGTAACTAAAAAGTATTAAACTAATAAATATTATATTGAAACTAATTATATTTAATCTCATTTTTTAGTTTAAAATAATAATAATGTAGAACCAAGATATTTGTGTATCTTGTACTGAAAAATTCGACTCATAGGTTGGAATTCCTAAAATTCTTCCTTGTAATCATTCTATCTGCATTAGTTGTTTGTTCGCGGAATTTAGAAAAAACAAATAAAATAAATGTCCTATTTGCCAGGCAGTCTCTAAATAAAATCCTAATGATTTAAAAAACAACGAGCAACTTTTAAATAAATATAAATAGATGATATAATGAAATTAATAAGTAGAGTAAAACTTAGAAATGTTAAAGTCTTAAAGAATAAACTTGAAATAGTAACTATAAAAGATTAATTAATAACATTCTTTTATTGCTTAATAAACTTTAACTCTCTTAAATCACCATATCTTTAATCAAGCCAATATAGTTCAAACTGAATTGAAATAAAGTATAAAAAATATAAATGAAAAAGTGTTAAAACTTGAATATATTCTAAAATAGTAAGATAAAATTAATATAAATGATCTAAGAAATAATAGCTAAGTAATAACTTAAGAAGATTATTAAACTGTATAAAATAAAGGAAATTAATAAATATAAAAATTAGAATAATATAAAAGTTAATTGATAAATCTAATGGATCAGATTTTTGACACCGTATCTAGGAATAAAAAAGAAAAAGCTTAAGAAATAATTGAGAAAAGTTAAGAAAAATAAGAAGATAGTATATAAAATATAAGAATTCATTATTAAAATTTAGATTAAAGGAATAAAAAGCTTTATAATTTTATTCATTAATTCGTTAGAGATTCTTATAATTTACATTTATTCGATATAGAAAAAGAAGATTATAAGTTAGTATAGATATAATAAAAAATTTCACTTTTTTAAAGAAGTGTAAAGTATGAAAATAAACTTTATCTAGTAGGAGGATAAATAAATAATTAGAATATTAAGACAACTTGATAAGTGGAATACGATGGTAGATGTAAATAATTAAATGATATGAATGAAGCAAGATTAAGTTAAGGATTAGCAGCAGCTTAAGGAAGTATTTTTGTGGTAGGTGGAATCGATAATAATAAAAAACTTTTAAATACAGTAGAAAGTTTAAGATTAGGAAATGAAAATGGTTGAAAATGATGTTCTTAATTACCATATGGAATTAATGATTAAACTCTTGTAACTGATAAATAAGAAGAAAATATTTATTCTTTTGGAGGAAAAAAATCAGGAAATTAAATTATAAAAGAAATATTTAAATATAATATTTAATAAGATGAATGAATGTAGCTTGAATTATAGTTACCAAATCCTATTTGTGGTAGTGCTATAAATTTAGAGCCTTTAATAATAATTGGAGGTAATTATGAACTTAATAAGCAATCTAGATAAATTTATAAAAGAAATAGTATGAATTGGTAAGAAGGAATTCTTCCTATAGAATGTAGTGGTTTTATATAAGTAAAAGTAAAAGATAACTACATTTTCGCATTTATGTATTCTTATAGTTAAGAAGATTATTTATAAATTATGAAAGTTGAAATAAATAGTCTGCAAGCAGAAACAATTAGAAGAGAAAGAAGATGAAATAAAATTAAAATTTTTATTTAATTTATGATATAAAATTATAATTTTAACTTTTAAAAATAAAATTTAAAATTATAAGAAATTTTATATATTATTTATGATTTATTTAATTAAAAAGTAAATCATTAAAATTTATATTTTAATCAAGAATTTCATTTTGCTAGAAAAAAAGAGAATTATAATTCTAAGTCAACAATTTTTTAAATGTTTTCTATGTAGATAAGAGAACATAAATATCCAAAGATTCAAATAAGAAATTAAAAAATTGATAAAAGCATTATTACACCATCTGTTGAAGTATTTTTTGAAATGAAAATATATTTAATCAAAAGAAGAAATTGAAATTAATTTCAACAAATTTATATATATTTTGTTATAAAAAATGAAAATTTAATAAGAAAAATTTATCTTACAAAAGGATAAACAAATATTATAAATCTTTAACTTATTTCGAATGGAAAATTAAATAAATATGATGAATAAAAATTAAATATTAAATACTTAATAATTTAAAATTACATATATTGAACATTTAATACATAGATACAAAAAAAATCTTTAAAAATACAGTAAAGATTAAAAGATATAAGAAAAATAAAAATTGGAAGAGAAAATTTATAAATCACCTAAGAGGAATCTGTACTAAAAATAGATAAATAAAAATAAAGAATTGAAATTTGAAATATATTAAAGTTAATATAAAGTGAAGGGTATGCTAAAAATCAATATTTTATTAAATTTACTTGAAAAAAAATAGAAAAAAATTCATCTTTACTGCCTAATAAAAAATTTAGCTAAAATACCGTAAGGCCACAAGCATTTAAAAAAAATTTAGAACAATTTCTAATACAATTTAAATTAATTTTTCATATTTATTCGTCTTAAATACTGAATGAACTATAGGTATATTAATTAAACAAAAATTTTTTTTTAAATAAATTTTATGAATTTTAAAGCTTAAAATAGTAATTTTTTTAATAAAAGTAACAAAAATTATTTGTTTAGATTTTAAAATATTTTAGAATTAAAAATTTTATCAATTACTAAAAGATTTAAAACTTTATAAAATTATAAAATAAAAAATTATTATTATTATTAATGTTATTATTTAATAAAATTTTGCAGTGTCATGTAAATCACCACTTTAAGAAAGTTTTCGAGTTCAAAATATCCAGTTTTTAACAAGTTCTGGAACTTGAGAGTCTTATTCTTTCTCATATTCAGCTCAGTTCGTCGTGATCTATTTTCGCTATTAATTACAGCTCTCCTGAATTCATGCTTCCTTTCAACCTTTATACATCTCCTCTCTTCCTAAATCAAATCTAGTTTTTCGCCTTTTTATTTTTTTATTTTTTTCTTTTCTGGTTTTGTCATGATTTTTCCTTAAGTCTCTAAGAGATAGAACATTTTTTTCAAATATGCCATTTACTATTACATCAGTAGCAAATTTTTTTAATTTTTGTCTATTTGTTCCATATTTTTTTCCGGTGGGTCTTTATCGATATTCATTTTATCTTGGAAACTAACTTTTATTAAATTCGGTCTATTTTAAATACTTTTTTTATCCTCTTTTCTTATTCTTGGAGTTTTTGTAGCTTTGTAGTTTATTATACTTTCTAATTTTGTATGTTTCATTGCATTTACATCTCTCTTTCTTTGGACTTCATTCTTGGTTCATTTCGATTTTATTTTTGTTCCAGTTATTTAAAAAGTTTTTTGTTCAAAACCTTCAATTTATGAAACTATTACTGAAGGTTGATAGCCATTAAAGATATCTGAGATAAGTTTACTTTTTACTTTTCAAAGTTTAATCAACGATAGAGCTAGTTGCAATGATTACTAAAGTAAAAAAAACTGATATCATGACTACTATAAATGATTATATGAATTTAAGAACTGAAATAGCTTGAAGATTGAAAAAAATAGAAAATATTATTCTTTCAATACTGCTTGTAAGAAACTCAGGCAAGTTAGATTTGTCTCTTTTAAGCTAGTCTATCCTTCCTTGTGGTGGTATCTAGTGAGAGATTTCTCGCAATAAAATAGACACTGTACCAGATTGCTTACTAGTTCGCTTGACCGCAGCCGATATCCATTTTTTATAATATAATAAACGCTACTTTAACTTCAAAAGGCTTAAAAGACAAAAGAATTAAAGGATTTGAAGGGAATTAGCAAGAATTTGAATAAATAATAATAGAAACTTCAAAAAGATTTAAAAAAGAAAAAGCTTTTATTAGATGGAGGGTAGGAGAGGAATTACCTTTTGCAATAAAAATGGTTAATGAATTAAACTTTAATAAAAAAGGGACAGTTTGAACTGGTTATAAGTTCATGTAAAACAATGTTTATAAGCTTTTAGTTGATGATAAATTTAATTAATAATAATTAATTAACGTGACTCTACTATTTTTAGGTTCTTAACGAATTAAAAGTTTAATGCTGAATAATGCATTAAATTCAAATCTGCTTTGGTAATGTCTAGCATAAGTTTTGCTGATTTTTAATTTGTTCTTTCTAATAGCCTCCGATAGGTCGATCCCCATTTATTTCTTATTGAATTAATTAACAATATATTAGATATATGAAATTTATTTTTTTAGTTGAAGTATTTTTTCTTTGTTAATTTTGCCTTCTTAATTGCAATATAGTCTGAATATATTTTCCCATAATTTTATATGATTCTCTTTTCTTTAAATCTAAATTTAAAACAATTTCGCACTCTATGTCCTGACTTCTTACAATATCAGCATCTAATTTCTTTCGTATAGAAAATATAATTTATCGTAGGCTATTTTTCCACATTCTTCGGATCATTCATCGATATCTTTTAGAGGAATATGATTTCATCAGCTCTGTGAATTGGTTTAATTTTGTTTCTAATTAATCGATTCTGATATTCGCTGCCTACTTATTTTAAGTTTTTTGTACATTTTATTAATCATCAGGTATTCAATTTTTATTTCCATCTCTTATACTGTCTTAAAAGTTTAAAATTTTCTTATTGTATAATTTTTAGATCTTAAATTGTTTACAATTCTTAGGTTGTCTGAGATGACTCCTTTTAAGAAGAGACATTTTCAAGAAATTTTAAATTTTATATTATAAATAATAGGAATAATAATTTAAACTATTGTATATTTATGATATTTAAAAATATTAAAAGTTGAAATTCAAAAATAAAATTAACTAAAACTAAAGGTTTATAACTAAATAAAGATTAGATATATTAAAATTTAAAAATCCAATAAATCTCTTGGTTAAAAAATTATGAATATCAAAATATTCTAAACAATTTAGAAAATTAATATAGTAAGAAATAATAAGCAAATGTTGCTTTATCTTTAATTTTCTACTATTCCTTATTAAAATATATTAAACATTTAATAGAAATTTGTAAATAAAAATGTATTGTAACCCGAATGGTTATGTATATAAAGTTAAGGTTTAAAACCCATGAAACTACCCTCAAGGCAACAAATGTCCCTAGTTGCAAAGCTGGAAGGAAAACCAGTTTGATAAACCCATCCAAAAGTAGATAGGATGTAAAAAAGTCAGTTCGAGTTCTAATTGAAAACCTTTCTAACGTTTATTAACTTTATAACTTTATAAATATCTAAAATAATAATATAGAAATGATACTATTTAATTTTAAATTACTAAAAAGTATAAATTTTAATTAAGATATATATATAAAATGACAGTAAGTGTAATTTAAGTTAAAGAAATATAAACTAACTAAATTAAAAAACTATTAGTAAAAGCATAAATAAAATAGATGATATAAATTAAAAATATTTAAACTAAAAAATAAATTAGTCTTGTTATTAAAATTAAATGTAACTATACATATTTAAATAAAAATAATAACTATATTTATATATGTATAAGAATGATATTTAAAAGTAGGTTCTAATATTAAAATAATGAAGCATTAATTTGATCTATGATTATAATTTGGAGGTATTAATAAAATGAGTTGATATAATATTTGAAATTAGTATGTTTTTTAGAATTGATGACTATTTGATATGGAAAAAATGTATAAAATAAATGGTTTGATTTAAGTGTAATAATATATTTGAATAATGATGAATTATATGTAATTTGGATATAATTTGAGTATATTATAATTTGATAATTTGATTATTATTATATGATTATTTGGATTGATTAAAAAATAGTAGATATAAGTTAAAATAGTATATTTACTTAAAATAATTAATTTGATATAGTGTTGTAAATATCTGATATTTATATTTATTTAATTAAAAGTTTAATCATTTATTCTAATTTAAAATATATTTAAATATCAATAATATTGTTCCTTTTTACTTACTTCAATTTATACTCTAAATAATATTATATAATTTAAATAAAACTTATCTGTAACCAAAATTTATAATTATATAAGTTTTAAACTTAAGAGTATATAATGGTTTAATTTATTTAATTAGATATAAATTAAGAAATTAAATATTTTAACTAATTTAAATTAGTTTATTTTTTAATTCCTTTTATATTCAAATAAACCTATTATTATCAAAAAATCTAATCATATTCAGATAATACAATTAGCATCAACAAAATTACTTTATATTAATGTATAAATAGATAGCTTAATGTTACCATTTATGTTTATCAACATATTCAAATTTCTTATCAACTAATTTCTTTCTAACTATAAAACAGAGCTAATTTTAATCTTTATTGTAATCAATATAGAATCTTTATGTGCACGTAATAACTTTTATTTTAGGGAAATTATAAACAATTTTATATACTGCTTAGGAAATATTATTGCTAATAACACTTCATATCAATGATATTTAAATTATAATTAAATTATCGTAATATCCACCAAGAAATTCATTAAACTATCAAGAAGTTTATCTATCTATTAAAAAAGAAGCTTCTTAATAATATATTATATAACTTTAGAGCACTCAATATAGTAGTAATCATAATATTTTCACTTATAAATTTTCTTTTTTGTGAGCATTTATATAACTTCATTGTTCATGCTCTTTTTAAAATACTCGTCTTTACTTTTTCTTAAGTAAAAAAGATATAAGTAAAATGAATTTAAATAGCTATTTAGACAAAAGCAACATTTAATATGTTTTAGATAAAATATTTTCTAACTTTAATCTTTGTTAATCCAATAAAGAATTATTTGATCACTAAAACTTACTTTTACCTTTAATTATTAAAGTAATATAATAGCTATAAATATTTATATCTATATGTATTATTAGATTCTTTTTGCTTATTTTTAGTATTATTTAGATAATAAACTTTTTAAGATAATAATTTAGCTAACTGTTTATTAGATCACTTTTTTATAAATTTTTATTATTTAAATAATTCTTTTAAACTATAATATAATAACTAAATCATAAGTAGATAGCATCAACTTTAAAACTCAAATATTTTTATTTTATACTAAATTAAAACATACTTTCAAATTCATTATGCACATCATTATGTGCATCATTACTTAATATTAATATGTCTCTACTAATTACACAATATTTAATTATATCAAATATATTTATATCAACCCTTACAATCAACACCATCACTGTCTAACTATCAGACTAACATTAAATCAACTTACAATATATAACATTCTAAAAATATAACTACATAATCATTACTTCTTATTATACCTAAATTATTCAAATTTATAAAATACTATAATATAATATTTATTATTAAAAAATACTTTAAATTTATTATTTTTTATTTAACTTCATTCATCACACTATTCTTATGGTCTTGTAACCCAAGTTTACTACGTCAACTCTCAACAATAAAAGGTTAGGTGAATCAAATATAAAAGTATAAGCAAATCTATCTCTTGTTTTAAATGCTGATAAATTAATTTAATTATGTTTAAATTCTATTTATTATCATTATTGATTGCTTCTTTTATATATCTTTCTTGAGTATTCTAAGTTTCTTGGATTTTTTAATCCTCCAACTATAATTAGAGGTTCAAGTAATACTAAAGGATAATAAACAGCTTCAGGAAGATTCAAATTACATTTATTTCATATATCGTTCTATATATTATATTTTCAAATATCATTTAAAATTTTTCCATTTTAGTTTATTCCTCCAAATGAATAAATATTTTATTCTACTTTATCTGCTACTAATGTCTAATTTCCTATTCCAAAAGGAAACTACGAACAATATTATCATTTACTTTAACTTCCTATTTTTAATTTTTCCACTGTTCTTAAAGGTTTACTATTATCAAAAATTCCTCCTACTACATATATATAATCTTAAGCTGCTGCTAATCCAAATAAATATCTTCCTTAGTTAAGACTATATAATGTTCTACTATTTCCTTAAAAGTCTAATTATCAAGTATCTTTTATTCCTTATTTATTTATTTTTCCTCCAACTAAATATAATTTATTTCTATATTCAATACTTCTACTAAAACTAGGTACATTAATATTTATCTAAACATTTTTTATTTATTCTGTTTCTATATTAAATAATTTAAGAATTTAAGTACCCTAATAAAAGAAATGAATGTATTTACTTTCCTTTATATTCTACTCAGCTAAACTTATTTATTTTATAACTGGCTTAATACTTCCCTAATAAGTCATTTTAGATTTTATCTATTAATATATTTATTGTATTGTATTTGAGGAACATTTTTAGGTGACAGAAATTAAGGCTTATAGATGGACATTATATCGCTTGTTATTCTTTAGTTCCTATTATTTTAGAAATGTAATATTTTATGAGGGTATGCAATTTATAAACTAATAGCTAACTAATTATTACATCTAAGTTATTTTCTTTTACTTCTCTTTTATTTACTTCTTCATTTAATTTAATTTCTATTAGCATTACTTTCTAATATTAATCTACTCCTATTATTATTGTAATATCTCTACCCATTCATCATTTATAGGTAAATCTTAAAATCTAAAGTGAAATACCTTATAACAAATGCAGCAGCTGATTTGATTCTATAAATAGTACTAAGTCTTTAAGCATAAGCTACAGAAAGTATGAGAACAAGGTAAGACAGTAGGAATAGCGTTAGTTAGGTTAAAAGGATAAGAGCAGTATTAGCATAGGTAGATGACTTACATTTTATTATAAAGTTAATAAATGTAAAAGCTAAAAGTGTAAATATAACAGTTTAGATTAGATTATTACTATTACTATGATAAACTAGCTTATTAATATTACCTCTAATACTAATGTAACTAATCTATTTATAATTTATTAGCTTATATTCTCTTTTAATCTATTTAATTTATAAAAAATATTAAATAGAAATTATAAAGAGTTAATTGATAAATTAATAAAAAGATAGATTAAAAATTATTAAAAATAAGTGAGTATTATTGGACTGATATTAAAGAATAAATTAATATTAGTAGATAATTCATTTAATCATGAAAATATATAAAAGTAAATGAATTTCATCAATAATTTAAGAATTGAAATATATTTACTAATTAAATTTTAAATATAATATATTAGATTTTATTATTAATTTTAAAATATTTAAAAGCAAACTAAATAAAATATTAAGAAATAGAACAATCTATATATTTTTAAATAAATTTTAATTATAAAATATGGATTTTAGATTAAAAGCATAAATAAAATTTATTATAAGAGCTGCGCACTAACGAGGTGCTACGCGCTCTATAATCTAATTTATTTATTATATATATAATTGATTTTAAATAGGGAAAAATAATCCTCCAACTGATATTGAATTAAACTTTAATATCAGGAAGTACTTCGTCGGAGAAGAACCGATCAAGAGACTTGGTAGAAATCAAAATAGTACAAGAATGAAGGGTTATCGGGTAGCGTTAATAATGAAAGGTTCCAAGGTTTCTAAGTGTAGAATTCCGATCACAGCCTATAGAAGATAAAGCTAACCAAGGAATGCTAGCACTGTGAAATGCTTCGACAAATAATTTTGTTAAACTTAAAAAATTTATTAAATAAATGTGTGCCATTGAAGTGGTAGGCGTTTTATAATATTTAGTTTTGATATATAAAATTAGTAATAAAATATTTATAATTTAGTTATTGATAGTAATACAAAAATAGAAGATATGAATTTGAATAGTTTTAACTTAGTTTAATTATAAAAGTGTTTACTTGTATCTGGTAGTCTAAATAATATTAAATAATTAGTTGATGTATTTTGATGTATTAACTACATTTGATTAGTTTGATCTATATAATTGGATTTAGTAATGATATTGAATTGATTATAATGTAAGAAGTAAATGTTTATATTGAATTAGGTAGATTTATTTTGATGTATTTAAATATTGATTTAATATTCTCTTTTTGATATTGTTTTTAAAGAAATATTGATAAATTTTTGAAGATTGAAAATCTAGAATATTAAAGATTTAATATTTAAATAAATAGTTTAAATAAATGTATCTTATAGTAAAGAGTAGATATTAAATTTAATCTATTATTTAAATAGAACAAGTTTTAATAAAATTACAGAAGAAACATTAAAGATTTTATTATAAACAAAATTATGCTTATAGATATATTTTTCCCTAAAATTAGTAGCAAATATAAAACTAAATAATTAAAGGATAAATAATTTAAATAATTAAAAATTTAAATATTATGACAGTAAAAATAAAAATTTAAAATATTTTTATAAATGATTTTATAAAGCTTTATTTTATAAAAATACTTAGAATTAAAATTTACTATTTTCTAATTATTTTACTTATATTTTAAAAAACTAAAATAATAAATCTTAAATTTATTATCAAATTATACAATTTTCTTTAAATAGAAATATTAAATATCTTTATTAAATAACTTAAATAATATAGATTAATCTAATAATGCTGCTTACTAAATAGTAACTCCCATTTTTTATCAATTGTATACTTATCTTTACTACTTTATAACCATTATTAATTATATAATTCAATTCTTTACAAATACAGTTGTGTTAGTTCCTAGCTAGATAAACCTTTTTTCTAATATAAATAATAAGTAAAAATAATATAAGCAGATAATATTAACCTAAATATTATCAAAATTATATAATTAATAACTATAAATTTTAGCTTAAATAGTAATAAAAAATTACTTTATGTGAAATTAAAGATATATCAACTAAAATACTTTTAAAAACTTAAATAGATTTAATCAAATATTTAATAATTGTCTATTATTATTTAGATTATATATCAAACATTAAAGTGTAATCTATTCATTTAATTATCAATTCATATATTTAATTAAATTACTTATACTTTATTTAAAATTTATCTTTACTATATTATTACTAAATTTTAATTTTTAGATTTTAATATTTTATATTATTTTATCAATTATTATAATTATTAAATTAAAGAGAATAAAATTTATAATAAAAAATAGTTATTAAGGATTTGTAAAAGAGAAAATACTAGAATTAGCAGATATAGATAAATAATATTAAAAGATAAGTGTTGAATTATTTACGAAACTCAATCTCAACTTTTTCATTTAATATTTTTTAAATTATTTAGTTTTCATTAATTTTTTCTTTTACAAAAGCAAATTTATAATTATTTTTCTTTCTAAAGTTTAATTAAAAATCTTTCAAGTATTTAAAAAATTTGAATTTCATCTTAAGTTTGATAAAAAGCATTTATTTTCTTATGTTTGAAAATATAGTTAAAACTAGAATAAAAAATGTATTTAAAAATAAGTTAAAAGTAAAGTAATTAAAAAGATACATTATTTAATATTAAAAAGAATAAAAATTATGTTTTAAGCATTTAAATTTGCTTTTTCATAAATAGTAAATATAAGAAAAATCTTATTTAAACCAAAAATTATGTTGCAATTAGTTTAAAATATTTAAAGTTAAATTATTATTTTTATAGATCTAAATATGTAAAAAAACAATGAAATTCTATGAATTTGCAGCAAAGATTAAAAAATTAGAAAATAAGATCTATTATAAAGTAAATAAAATAGAAGCATTAAATTAATAACTATATTTTATATAATATAAAATTTAACTAAACTTAATATACTTTAAGGAATAGATAAATTAGCTGAAGAGCTTCAGGAAAATTACAATTTTAAAACAACTTATGTAAAATTGATAAAAATATTTAAAAATAGTTTAATTAAATTAAATTACTATCATTTAGAAAAATACCTGGTGGATAATTTTAATAAACATAATTTTAATTTGGTATAAATTTATAACTAAGTAATTAAATTTAATTTCTTAAAGACATAAAATTTCTTAATAATTTATGAAAAAGAAAAAAACTAAAATAATTTAAACTGGAAGAAATTTTTAAACTAAAGAATAAATTTTATTTTATTTTAAAATTAAATAGTAATAATAATAATATACTCAAAGTTGAAGTTTTAGTTTCACCTGGACTTTCAACTTGACAACTATGCCATTTATTTTACTTGGATGAGTATCATAATTTTTTTAAATATTTGGCAGGATACTAATATCAATAATATACCATTCTTGATAAAAATTTTTTTTTATAAATTCAAATTTCAGTGATCTTATGTTTATTCATCATCCTTCATGTTCTTTGTTGTTCTCTTATCTTTAGTTTTTTCAGGCTCAACATTTTAATATGATGTGGTAAATTGAATTGCAGTGCTTACAGCTTTTGATCTATTTTCTTTTATCTTTTTCTTTATTTTTTTAGTAATTTTATTGTCTTTTGTAAATTTAAGTCAGTCATCTCATTTTTTTTAATTTTTGATAAACTAATTTAACTTTTTCATTTTTATTTTCTATAATATTGTTTTATTCTATTTTAAATATTGACTAGGATTTTTTATATAGTTACTATTCTGTTACTAAGTTATTTTAGATTAGCTAAAAACAAAGTTTAATTAATAATTATCTTAATCTTCGAAGTTGTTCATTAGTTTTCTGATCTTATTTTTAATTATTAATTGTTTCTTCATATTTTTAAATTAATTTCTTCATTTTATCAAACTAATTTGAGAGTTTTTTACCAGCTTAATTTTAAAAAATAGAATGATCTTCTATATAATTTTTATTTTTAAGGTTTCTTTTATTTTCTAAAATATATCGATATATTTTTTTTAATTTTTAAACTTTCTAATTTTATAATTTTATTAACTTTTTATTTTATAAAGAGATATTGTTTTTTATTTTTTCTCCTATAAATTTTTATAAACTATTTAGATTAATTTTTAGCTTTTAAATTAAAGTAATAAAAATAAAATAAATAAATAAATAAATTTAATTATAGAGCGTGTAGCACTCTCGTTGGTGCGCAGCTCTTTAAAAAAAATGTTTCATACTGACAAGAATGTTTATTACTAATAAAATTATCAGATACTGATAAACCTTGTTCAATACTGGTATAATTATTCAGTACTGATAAAAATGTTCAATACTGATATAATTTTAGAATACTCGTAATCTTTAATACTTGCTGGAGGTCCAAGGACATGGCAGGATTGTGTCTCATTGCATCACAAAAGCAGAGGACGACATGTGTCAATTATGGGTACTTAAATTCCCCACCTCTGATGAAGCTCGCAATATTATTTCTTTTTCGTTCCAGAATTATAAACTGAAATAAGCCAGTGCCGAAGGTCTAAGAATCTTATTTCTCGAGGCCAAACCAAAGCAGAGGAAGACATAAAGTCGATTATGGGTACTTAACTTCCCCAACCTCTGATGAAGATGACCTTGTTGTTCACCTTCGAACAACTATGGCGGTTTTAAAAAATATATATAAATAAAATAATCTAAGCAATAATTTTATCTTTTTAAACATTATAGTATCTTTTTACAAAATAATAAATAATAAATTATATTTAAACGCTAAATCTAATATTAAACTTAATTATTTTTTATTATTTTTACTTTAAAAGGATTTATTTATATCTTACTTAATTTTTAAAGATTATTAGTTAAAGTTTTACTTTTATCATCTTATAATCTATTTTTATAACATTTTGCTTATTTAAGGTACTAGTTTATTTGATCAGCAATACTATTTTTAGATTTTAAACTTTTTATTTCTATATCTAGCATAAACAAAAAAGTTAAAATTGTAATTTCGATGAATTTCTAAAATTATACTAAAATTATTTAAAATTTATACAAGTTATAAAATTTGTTATCTGGCATATAAAATATCTTAGATTTAGCTAAGAAAGTATAAATATTAAGTATAATGATATAATTTAAAAATTGTTTTATAGCTAAAATTTTAGTATTTGAGTAATTTAAATTCTACAATTATTTATTTATTAATTTATTGAATTAATTTGACTAAACTTCATAACTTATATCCTTTTAAACTTAATTTAACTTTTTTATTTGTATATATAAAAATATCTATTAATTAAGTTTGAATAATTTAAATTTAGAAGTAGTTATCAAGTTTAACTTTTTAAAATTAAACATTATTTAAAGCAGATTAACTTCTTAGATAAATATAATAAAAAGTATAGTATTATTATAGTAAAATAGTTATATGAAATATATGATTTTAATTAAAAATATTATTATAGATAATTACTAATTTTGATAGCAATTCTTTAAATAATATCAATTATTTACCTTATTTAGTTTATTTTAATAAAATTTATTTTCAATAAAAAATAGAGAAATATTTTAGTTTCTCAAAAAATTAACTTTGAAATTTAACGAGAAAGCAGCAAAAGAAATGAAGAAAATTAAAGAGCAACAAGAAAAATCAAGTTCTTTCACAAGGTAATTCACAATAAGATATGTTGATTAAAAACCTAAGGAGGAATCTAATTTAAACTTTAAGGAAAATAGACTAAATATAATAATTAATCTAAAGATATGAAGAAATAATTTCCTATTAAGGGAGAAAGATCAATTAACTAATGAACAATATTGATAAAGTATAATGAGATACTGATAAAGTCAAAGATATATAAAAAATTGTTAATAGCAGAATAGTAATTTTATTAATAATCACATTCGATATCTTGTCAAGAAATAAATTTACAAAATATTATAGAAAAATTGAAAAAAATTAAGAAAAAAATTAAGGAAAAAAAGAACAAAAGTATGAGTACTACAAGTAAAATAAACACATTCTACGACTATGATGAGCTTGAAAAAAAAACTTTAGATAAGAGAATACCAAAGAACATAAAATATGTTAAATAAACTTGGAATAACCGAAATTGGAATTTACAAATTTAAAATTTATGAAAGAGTTACAGGAAGATATTAGTGATAAACTTAAAACTCAAAATTGATAGTGCTATTTTCACAAAAATAAAATGGTAACAAGTATCTGGATGAAGTCATGAGC